>JANAVB010043066.1:0-28841 GCA_029216955.1 Iris pallida | reverse complement strand
TTTGATTCTGTAAGACTTAGCTTCCAAATTTTTATAAATATAAACAAATATTGGTTAGTCTTATTCGTATTTTGTTATTGCTAAAAGTTCTACTCTATTATTTGCTAGTAATTGTTTAGGAACAGTTTTAGAAAATATATGTATATTTACTTTAAAGGTGTTTTCATAAATATTATTTTGTGTAAAACCATTTTACTAGTATAAAGTTTGCTCGTTGACTAATATTGAAAATTTGTTTTTGTTAATAATATAGTTGCTATTATTTGTAAATATTAAATTAAGTATCTATTCTCGCTAGCATATAGGTATAGTTAGTAATATTCTATAAACAGTTATTCTATATATAGTTAGCTGGAAGATAGCTAATGCCATTGTTAGAATCTGACCTATTTTGCCCAACTTTAGGTGGGGACTTTGAGACACATTGGTTGCAAAGACAAGGCAAGTACTTCTAGGGTTTTGATTCATTTACTTCATGTCATATTCTTTTTCATATTGACACATTGTTACACGATATGTTCTTGTACTCTGGTTCATGTTCTTTACTTATATCTGGGGGAGGGAAAATACTACAGATATATGACCAAAGCCCAACCTAGGACTTATGTAAATAGCTTAGGTCTCACATTGTGTACGTGGGATTCTAAGTCGTACCATTATTTGTGCTTCATGTTCTTTCTCCAGCCGGTCACATATTCTAGTAATTATTTCAAAAATTCATATGTCATGACCTTTTGATTTCATGTTTCAGTCTGGTAGATTATGGATTTACACTTCATTTTCATCCTGTTTCATTGTTCTTTTTCATTATTCACATGTTGTACTTGTTTTATTATCGTAGAATGTACTTTGCTCTGCTCTTGACTAGATATGTTGCAGGTGAATTTGAGGCAATATATTTTATGGGCAGGAACCCGAGGACTTAGTTGAGTAGGACTATACTATAATTCAGGACCTATTTGTTGCTGCAGACATTTAGATATAGTTTCATTTTGTATAATAGAGCTTACTTTTGGACTTTATAACATTGTATTATGTTTAACTCTGTAACGTAATAGATGCTGTGATTTGGATTTTGTCTTATTTGGTGAAGTTCTTTAGATACTTAGTACAACTTACTACGTTGATTCTTTAAACCCCCTATTTTGATAAATCTTATTTGTTTTATTCGATATTTTATGGTCTTTTTTTATATTTACTAAATAAGTTAATATAAAATGATATGAATATCTTCTGTATATGTATACTAGCTAGAAGTGATTATCACATAGATAATTATTAAATTATTTTGGTACAAGTTATTCTTACCAAAATATGGTTAAGAATTTTTGTATCGGATATTCCTAATAGCTATTGATTTTTAGTATTCATGAATATTCCTAGAAATTTCTATATATAGAAATACACCCATATATTATACATATGTGTATATGAAAGCCTTATATATATACACTTTATAAATTTATTAACTGAGTTATGATTATAGAATTCTTTTAGGCTTATATATTATATATATATATATATATATATATATATATATATATATATAGACACACACACACACACACACACACACACACACACACAAAAGTATATATAGGTAAATCTTCTAATTAAAAAAATTAACTGCTATTGTTCCTAGTGAACAGTAGCTATAATAGGCCGACACCCCCCATGTCTATTTCCGCAAGGAAAGGAGGGAAAGCCCAAGCTGCAAGCTCCCAACTCAAAAAATTCTCAATCAAATCTTTTCGAATTTGAACTTTCTTAACCCCTATCCAATTCTCCACGGGATAACCCAAATCCTAGTAGAATTCGTGGTATAATTTAATAGGTAATTTGAATCTAAAACCGATCAAAATATAGTTTTAAAAGCCATATATATGCGTTCGGGTTGGGAGTCTCTCAAAAGATTCCATCGAAACCTAGCAAGTCTTCGACACAGAGCATTCCCGACCTCTCCCCTAGCCCCAGGCGACCTTGCTCGACGACTACAGCCGCCTGCTCGTCGGAGAGCCGCCAGCGCACAACCGAACCCGACAGCAAACAGTGCCCCAAACTTTGTTCACGGACCGACAGGTACCATGATTGATAGCTCTGTTTCTTCGCGCACGTTCCATTAAATTTTAATCTACGAATTCTTTTAGATAGTCAATATTGTTGGCCCATTGGTCATATGGTCAACCTGATTTTAATAATTGATTAAACTCTGTCTGGATATACGAAGCTAGTCGGGACATCTCGGATTCTTGGACATGACCGAGATTGGCTATCCACTCCATTCAAGACCGAAGATCTGTTTGCCTACTCGAGTCTGTAATTTCTTATGTAATGTATTTTTCATTTTATTTGAGTCTAGGAATATGTTGTACACCGAGTCGTACTGGCAAATAGGCTATCCCTAAATGAGTTCAAAATGTTTTTAAAATGACCTCTCAAAAAGGTTTACAAAAAGGTTTTCAAAAAGGTTTTCAAAAATCACCAAAAGCTTTTTCAAAAACCCTAACTAAACCCTGACTTAACCCTGACAGAACTCGGACCGAGTTCGGCCAGAGTTCGGCCAGAGTTCGGTTGGTGGCCGTTGTGATTTTGAATCTTTGGAACTTGGTCCTCCTGCAGTTGCGGATTTGACCGAGATTTGCTCAAAGAGTTCTGCCCGAATTCTGCCCGAATTCTGACAGAAGTCTGCCTTTGGAACTTCTATAAATAGAGAAGGATTTCGATCATTTCAATTCACTCATTTACTTTCAATCTTCTCTCTATCTAAAGCTTTCAGTCTTCCAAAGAGTTTTCTAGAGCTTTCAATTTCAGATCCCAAGCCAGTTACAATCCTCTTGTCAATTTGCCAGTGCGGTACGGTCTAGAAGTTTCTGAGAGATTGTAATCAGAAGGCTTGATTGAAGAATACCTCTTCACATTTGAAGTTGGACGAGTTCTTCGTATCAAAGCTCGCGTTGTAGAAGTTGCAAGGACTTCGTAAGAAAACTTGCGGTTTTTCCAATAGTGGATTCAACTGGTAACAAGAGTTCTACCGACTGGATTAGTCCTCAACAGAGGGATACCAGTATACATCGCTGTCTTTGTGTTTGCTCTCTTAACTTTGCCTTTACATTATTTTAGTTGTGATTAATATTCTGTGATTGTGCTGCTAACCTTTTTAGTTAGCATTATTCCGCTGCCAACTCTATTCACCCCCCTCTAGAGTATTACGCTTTACTATTTCGTTCCTACAATTGGTATCAGAACGGGTGTTACAGGTAAAGCAAAGGTAGCAGTGCAATTATTTATTCATTTTAATTAACTGTTATATAGATCACAGCACAACACATGGCAACTGTGAAATTCACAAGTGAAGGCTAGGCCACAAACAGACCCCCACTGTTTGATGGTACGAATTATACATATTGGAAAACACGGATGAGTTTCTTCTTGAAATCTCTTGATTTTGATTTATGGTCCATTGTTCTTGATGGCTATCAAAAGCCACCTCGTATAAATGTTGATGGAGTTTTAGTTGAAAAACCCTATAGCAGATATACAGAAGAAGAAAAGAAAAGGGCCAGTCTTGACGCACGTGCCATTAATGCTCTCTTTTGTGCTTTAGACAGAACTGAATTTAACAGGGTGTCTATCTGCACAACGACTAATGAAGTATGGAAGCTACTCGAAGTCACACATGAAGGCACGACTCAAGTCAAGGAATCTAAAGTCAGCAGACTTACTCAAGAGTACGAGGCGTTCAAAATGAAGCCCAACGAAATAGTTACACAAATGTTCGAGAGGTTCTTGGATATTGTAAATCCTTTGTCCTCCCTAGGCAAAGATTACAGTAACCATGAAAAGATTCACAAACTCCTGTGAGCTCTCACCAAGAACTGGATTTCAAAGGCTACTGCAATCATTGAAGGGAACGACCTCACAACTATGTCCCTCGAAGTACTCATGGGTAAGCTACTCACTCATGAACTGGAGCTACAAGATTTTGAAGAGCCTGCACCAAAGGAGAAGACTATCGCCCTCAAGGCTCAGCACAGAAAAGCTGCTGAAGATGACTCAGACAGCAGTGGATCTGACGCTGAAGATCAAGCTCTCCTAGCAAGGAAGTTCAAAAGATTCATGAGACATGAGAAGAGAGTCAAAGAAAACAACAGCAACAACTGGTACCAAGAAGATGCTGTCTGCTATGGTTACAAGAAGAAGGGACACATGAAGAAGGATTGTCCCACAAACTCATTATCAAGCAAGAAGAGCAACAGGTATGAAAAAGGGAACCTGAAGAGATCAACATCACGGAAATATGCCAACACCAGCATATGGCATAAAAGTGAAGCCAGTGACTCAGAAGACGAACAATCAGAAGACGCTGCAAACGTATGCTTTATGGCATCCGATCAGGTACCTACTGAACCTGTAGTTGATACTTATGATAACTTCACCTTTGAGCAATTAGGAGATGCCTTCAGTGACCTGATGACCGATTACAGGAAACTGCGTAGTAAGTATCAGACCTCTAAGAAGGTACTCAAAGAGTACAAAGGTGAAATAGGTAGACTTACCGACCTACTAGCTGAGGTTAGAAATAATGTCAGCGAGTCTGGTGAGCTTTCTTCAATAAAGCTCTTATTACACGAGACTACCAAGTCATCTGAAGAGAAAGACAAAATTATTGACCAACTCAAGGAAGAACTTTCTATAGAGAAGAAAAGTATTCAATGTGCACAAATCAGAATGGAATCACTTACTTCTGATTATACTAAGTTGTATGACACTTCCAAAAGATTGGAAATTAGTTTAGGAAAACAGCCTGAGCCTACTGCTTCCTACCCTAACACGTGTCACTTACCGAGAAATCAGAACATTCCCAAACCAAACACTGTCAGACCTAACCCTATCAAACCTTTACCCCAAAAGGTTAAGCCCAAACAAGATTATAGGTATGCTTTCTTCTATACTAGAAAACCCAAACCTACCAACCATGCACACCACTCAGCTTTCAACACTCGACATACACAATATCATTATTGTAGCCTCATTGGTCATATATCATCTGCATGTAGCATGAGAAAGCTTGTAGATTTAAATGTTTATGCTTGGATACCTAAAGCTAACAATTCAGGACCCTACAAGAAATGGGTACCAAAGGTTTCATCTGCAAACTGTTTTGTAGGTGGAACACCTTTCACATGCTAGAAGCAAATGGATCCTCGACAGCGGTTGCTCACGGCATATGACCGGTGACGCTACCCTATTTGCAACACTGTCGAAGAAAAAGAAGGAAGGCTATGTCTCCTTCGGTAATAATTTGAAAGGGTATATTATTGGTATCGGTGATGTTGGTAAGTCTCCCTATCCTGTAATTAAGGATGTCTGTCTGGTTACCGAGTTGAAACATAACCTACTCAGCATAAGTCATCTAGCTGATCATGGCTATGGCATCAACTTTGGCAAAGACAAATGTACTATAGTTGATAGCTCAACTGGTAGTACTATCTTTGAAGGTATCAGGGAAGACAATATATATGTTTTCTATTTGTTAGAAGAAACTAACATTTCAGGTAGATGCTTAATGGCCAAAAGTGATGAGAGTCATCTGTGGCATATGAGACTCGATCACGCTAATATGGATATAATATCAAGATTATCCACAAAGAAGCTAGTACGCGGTTTACCGGACATTACATTCAAGAAGGATTCGGTATGCAGTCAATGTGAAAGGAACAAAGCTACCAGATCCACTTTCAAGTCAGTAAACGCAGTATGTACTACTAGACCTCTACAATTGCTTCATATGGACTTATTTGGTCCTAGCAGAGTTGCTAGCCTCGGAGGTAAACTTTATGCTTTCGTAATTGTAGATGATTTCTCTAGATACACGTGGGTATATTTCTTGACACGCAAGAATGATGCATTATCCGAATTTGTCGCCTTTTGCAAGAAAGTTCAGAATGAAAAAGGTTATATGATCACTCGCATTAGAAGCGATCATGGTGGCAAATTTGAGAATGCTGATTTTGAGCATTTTTGTGACACATACGGTTTTGTACACGAGTTCTCATGCCCTAGGACTCCACAACAAAATGGAGTTGTGGAACGTAAGAACAGAACTCTAACCGAAATGGCCAGAGTGATGTGAAACCAGTTTAGTCTACAAATATTTCTGGGCTGAAGCTGTCAACACAGCTTGCTTTGTTCTCAATAGAGTTCTAATTCGACCCAAATCGAAGAAGACTCCATTTGAGTTATGGTTTGATAGAATTTCTTCAGTTTCATACTTTAGAATTTTTGGTTGTAAATGTTTTATTCTTAATACAAAAGACAATTTGGGAAAATTTGATGAAAAGGCCGATGAAGGTATATTTTTAGGTTATACGGCCAAGAGCAAAGGATACAGAGTCTTTAACAAATGTACCATGATCATCGAAGAGTCAATCAATGTCACTTTTGATGAATTGAATCAAATGACGATTGATGACAATGACAAAGATACATCTGTACCAAGCTCAACTCCAGCTGATTCTCAACCAAGCTCTGCACTAGCTGAACCTCCTAGAGAAGATCCAGGAACCAGCTACCTTCAGAATGAAGCGAAAAGGTTGAAATTTACAGCTAATCATCCAAAGGATTTGGTAATTGGTGATATTACCAAGGGAGTAAGTACTCGTACATCCTGTAGAGATATTGTTTCTAGTGTTGCATTTATTTTACAGCTAGAACCTAAAACTATTGATGAAGCATGTAGTGATAGTTTTTGGATAGATGCTATGCAAGAGGAATTAAACCAATTTGAACGGAATCAAGTTTGGGAACTTGTTCCCAGGCCTGTTGATCATCCGGTCATTGGCACCCGTTGGGTATTCCAAAACAAACTGAATGAGAATGGTTTAGTGACTCGTAATAAGGCTCGACTCGTAGCTCAAGGATACAATCAAGAAGAAGGTATCGACTACGATGAGACTTATGCCCCAGTTGTGAGATTAGAATCCATTCACATGTTATGTGCATTTGCATATTTTCATGATTTCAAACTTTTTCAAATGGATGTGAAAAGTGCTTTTTTAAATGGATTTATAAAAGAAGAAGTTTTTGTAGCATAACCTCCAGGTTTCACGGATTTCAAAAACCCAGATCATGTTTTCAAGTTGAAGAAAGCTCTATACGGTTAAAAACAAGCCCCTCGTGCTTGGTATGATCGTTTAAGCTCTTTTCTACTTGACAACGGTTTTTCAAAAGGAAAGGTTGACACTACACTGTTTATTAAATCTTTTAATGGCAAGCTACTTTTAATTCAAATTTATGTTGATGATATTATATTTGGATCTACTGATGAATCTCTGTGTCAAGAATTTTCTAAGTGTATGCAGAATGAGTTTGAGATGAGCATGATGGGAGAGCTGAAATTCTTTTTCGGACTGCAAATCAAACAAACTGATAATGGGACATTCATAAATCAAGCCAAGTACACAAAAGACTTGCTAAAGAAGTTCGATCTAGACAATGTCAAACCTATTGGCACCCCAATGGCAACTTCAACAAAGCTTGATTCAGATGAACAAGGCAAGCCAGTCGACACACGTAAGTATCGAGGTATGATTGGTAGTTTACTTTATTTAACTGCTAGTAGTCCAGATATAATGTTTAGTGTTTGCCTGTGTGCACGTTTTCAAGCTAACCCAAAGGAATCACATCTGTCCGCAGTTAAGCGTATCTTTCGATACCTTAAAGGCACTTCTTCTGTTGGCTTGTGGTATCCCAAACTAAGTCTTTTGACCTTATTGGTTATTCGGATGCAGATTTTACTGGATGCAAAGTTGATAGAAAAAGTACAAGTGGCACATGTCATTTCTTAGATAAAGCTTTAGTCTCTTGGTTTAGTAAAAAGCAAAATTCTGTAGCCCTATCAACAACAGAGGCTGAGTACATCACTGCAGGACGTTGTTGTGCTCAGATTTTGTGGATGAAACAAACCCTAGAAGACTATGATTTATTTTACACACTTATTCCCATTTTCTGTGATAACACGAGCACTATTAATTTGACTAAGAATCCAGTATGTCACTCTTGTACTAAACATATCGAGATTCGACATCATTTTCTTAGAGATCATCATCAAAATGGAGATATAAACCTTGTGTACATAGATACTGAAAATCAATTAGCTGACATCTTCACTAAACCTCTAGCGGAAGATCGTTTCAATTATTTACGTCGAGAATTAGAAATTTTGGACGTCAATAATATTAATTGATTTTGTTTTATGATTATATATCATTATGCAAAAACTGTGTTAGAGACAAGCCAATAAAGAGTCTGTCTGTCACCACAACTACGGTTGAAGCGAAGCGGTACTTAAGAGTTCCCCGGTGAACCTCCGCCAGCTGGGACAGTACTCCTACAGCTAATCTGAGACAGTTGCTGTGCAACGACATTTAATTCATAAAATAATATTAATTATGTTAATTGAAGGCCAAAATAACTAATCTTTGAATTAAATATTTGACATGAGACAATGAAAAAGAATAGCAAAAATCAACTTTGAAGAACCCTAGGCGAATTCGGCCAGAGCTCTGTCCGAATTTGGCCCGAGTTCGGTTGATGGTATCTGTGTATATATCCAGAACCCGAGCAGCCCTTCTCTTTCATTGCTTCCAAACCATTTCAAACAGCAGCAGCAGCCGACCCGAGCCATCAAACCCTAGTTCTTCACCAATCTTTTCCTTCCAATCTACTTAGTGAAATCTCTCCAAAATTTGGAATCGTGCGGAGATCGTCATTCTCTACAACATATCTTGATCTCGTGAGGTATAATTCCCTCTCTCTCCACCTTTCAATTAGTGCATTTTTATTCCAATTTGTACATATGGCTCCTAAATTCAATCCATCTAAGAGGAAGAAGACGACCCCTAGTGAGGAAGGGTCATCTTCGCATCCACATACGGATTCACTCTTTTCGCCGGTCCAAACGAGCGACGGTGCGTTCGATGGGTTTTTCTTTCAAACCCTCGACCAAGCCCTACTGTGGTATGGTGATTTTTCTATGCGATCCATATGCACAGGCGCTCCAGTCAAATGGACTGTGTTTCCTGATTATCGTCATTTGTTTGAGGCATTAGGGTTACACTTATTTGTTAAAATATGCTTTCCTATAGCAACTAATGCTATTAGATTGTTCTATTGCAATCTCATATTAGACACTTTCGATGTGACCACACGTGTTAGAGGTATTGATATCAGTTTCGATGATAGCCTCTTAGCGGAGATCCTTGGTATCCCGAACGAAGGTGAACTGCTAGTCGATATCACTGATTTTGACTTTCCCGAAGGCACGACACTCGCAAGTTTCAAAGCGGAACTCTGTGCACCTGATAGAGTACGCTCTGGAAAGTTCAAGGCTAACAACCTGAACTTGTTTAACTATGAATTGCATCGCATCATCTATTCCACTATTCTTCCAAAATCTACTTCAAAGGATGATGTGACTTCTCTTGAGCTGTCCGCCATGTACCACATTCTTAAGGGGATTCCATTTTCTGCCCCTAAGACCATGATTCAGATGATGGGTCGTTGTCGTGCAAGAGATAGAAATCTCTCTTACGCGATGATTCTCCCACGCATCTTTCAGCGCTTTGATATCGATCTGTCGACTTGTACTCAGGACCCTGAGCCCAAGTTTCTTCAGTTATCTCGTCGTAGCATGACTGCTACAGATCCACCTACTGCTCCTCCTACTGCACCTCCTCCACCACCTCATCAGTATGCCATGACATTTGAGGGCATACATCAGTATTTATCTGCTTTGCACGTCTCGATGACGGACATGGCTCGCGAGCGTGAGTTCCGCGACGACACCCGTTATCAGGCGATTGCAAACTCCTTGGCTGATCTTCGTTTTGCTCAGACTGGTCATTCAGCCAGTTCCATCCCTCGAGATCCAGCTTTTTCGGGTTACCGCTGTGAGGATGAGGCTGTCCATGCCTACTTCCAGCCAGGTAACGCCTATGATTGGTATCGTGCACCTCGTGACTACGTTGGTGAGTTCTATGCTGGCGCCCCTACTCATCCTTCTGGCGCTGGTACTTCTGGTGCTGGTCCTTCAGGACATGCTGGTCGAGCTGACGTTGGTGATGACGAGGATAGTGATGAGGAGATGTGATTTGATTTTTTAGTGACATTCTATTGTATACTTGGAAATGCTCCAACATTCCAAGTTTTTATCAGTATTTCTTTTTATCAGTACTTTTGATATTTATCATCACTTTGTAGTATGCTTTCAGTACTTTTATCTTCATGGACATGCTTATGGTGTTTCGTTTATGATATTTCAGTTTATTTCAGCACTTTGTTTTAGCACTATCTCTTTATACTGCTTCTTCATTACAAACTGCCGGTGAAATAGCATGCCTGAGATTTCTTTTATGTTTTTGAAACAATAGCATGCCTGTGATAATATTCTTTGGAGACAATACATGCCTGCAATGATATCTCTCTAATTTTTATGCCTTATCTCTTTTATATGTTTTCTTACTATTTGTTCCTTATGCATTAAATTGCGGGGGAGCCTTCTGCATTAAATGCGGGGGAGCTTTCTCTTTTTGCAATTATTTTGCTAAGTGACAAAGGGGGAGAAAATTAAAGATCTAACATTTTTTTTTGAGTTAATACAGGATATGAACAATTTTTACTTTTTGATATTTTGAACAAGCTTAGCTTAATGTTATATCATTCATAGTTTGTCAATTATCAAAATGGGGGAGATTGTTGGCCCATTGGTCATATGGTCAACCTGATTTTAATAATTGATCAAACTCTGTCTGGATATACAAAGCTAGTCGGGACATCTCGGATTCTTGGACATGATCGAGATTGGCTATCCACTCCATTCAAGACCGAAGATCTGTTTGCCTACTCGAGTCTGTAATTTCTTATGCAATGTATTTTTTATTTTATTTGAGTCTAGGAATATGTTGTACACCGAGTCGTACTGGCAAATAGGCTATCCCTAAATGAGTTCAAAATGTTTTTAAAATGACCTCTCAAAAAGGTTTACAAAAAGGTTTACAAAAAGGTTTTCAAAAATCACCAAAAGCTTTTTCAAAAACCCTAACTAAACCCTGACTTAACCCTGACAGAACTCGGACCGAGTTCGGCCAGAGTTCGGTTGGTGGCCGTTGTGATTTTGAATCTTTGGAACTTGGTCCTCCTGCAGTTGTGGATTTGACCGAGATTTGCTCAAAGAGTTCTGCCCGAATTCTGCCTGAATTCTGACAGAAGTCTGCCTTTGGAACTTCTATAAATAGAGAAGGATTTCGATCATTTCAATTCACTTATTTACTTTCAATCTTCTCTCTATCTAAAGCTTTCAGTCTTCCAAAGAGTTTTCTAGAGCTTTCAATTTCAGATCCCAAGCCAGTTACAATCCTCTAGTCAATTTGCCAGTACGGTACGGTCTAGAAGTTTCTGAGAGATTGTAATCAGAAGTCTTGATTGAAGAATACCTCTTCATATTTGAAGTTGGACGAGTTCTTCATATCAAAGCTCGCGTTGTAGAAGTCGCAAGGACTTCGTAAGAAAACTTACGATTTTTCCAATAGTGGATTCAACTGGTAGCAAGAGTTCTACCGACTGGATTAGTCCTCAACAGAGGGATACCAGTATACATCGCTGTCTTTGCGTTTGCTCTCTTAACTTTGCCTTTATATTATTTTAGTTGTGATTAATATTCTGTGATTGTGCTGCTAACCTTTTTAGTTAGCATTATTCCGCTGCCAACTCTATTCACCCCCCTCTAGAGTATTACGCTTTACTATTTTGTTCCTACAAATATAACCCTCTTCGAGTCCCTTCAAAGGGATTTGGATTTAACCCTCTACATCGACGTACAACTCGATGCGAAGTCGGCCAAAAACTGCTCAAAAAATAGAGCAAAGAGGCTGTCCAAACCCCCAACTTGGAAGCCAGTTTCTGAACAATATATTAGGGTTTATGATAAACTAATTGAAAATAGACGAAGATAAAAAATACGAGATTAAAATGCAATTTCTGGAATTACTTTTCACCTAGCATGCATGAAGTTATACGTAGTTGAAGATTCAAGAAAAACTGACTTTTCTAAACTAGAAACCTTAGAAAATTTCCCGATACGGCATGCGCTCCGACAAATCGGGCGACATGGTTGTGCACTATACGCATCGAAAGGCGCGTATGGATGTTGTCGACGTGTGGGAACAATGAAACTCGATTTTGTTGCGTCTGTGTGACAAAATCAGTGCATATCTATCAAGATACTTCTGTATCAATCTTTTACAAACTTGGCCATAACTTCATGTACAGTCGTCGATTCGAGACAAAACTTATGACAACAGGACCGTATCAAAATTTTGGTCCTGTGTGCCAAGTTTGATCCGATTCTGAGAAGATAGACAGGAAGGCCTAATTGGCGGGCCCGCGACCTGATCCAACGGACGAAATTATACACGGCCCACCGGAATCCAACTTTGGACATACGGTTGGGTTTGTATCCTTAAACCGGACCCGTAGACATGTAGTTTGATGAATTTAGAGACCATAGACATTGGCGTGCGTTTCGGTGCAAAATGGGTCCAATGGCGGATATCGTTTTTGACCCAAAATTACGATTTTGCCCCTGTTCCAGAATTAGACTTTTGGATAGGCGTTTTCTAGAAATATATTTTACACCGAGAATGTTCTTGATGTTTGTTTCATCATCCGAAGCCGTTCGTGGATTTTGTGTTTCCATTGCTGACGTGATTGATTGTTTGGAGTTGACATCCCCGTACTACCAGGCAAGATACCTTGCCACCTTACTTTGTGATTACTTATTCTTATTTTTAGTTATTTATATTCTGTATTACTTATCTTTTGCGAGTATTATATCACTGTGCGTCCAAGTCACACTTGGGTGCAAGCGACTCTATCGGTTGTTTTACTTATTTTTGTTATTTCTCTTGCATCGACTTAGCCTAGTGAGCACCCATTGATGATGAGGTATTGGTATATCTCATACAGCCTTGACACTTGCTTTATCACGTGTTATGAGTCATATGTAGGACACGTACTCGCATAGTCGGCTGGCCACCGATACGTCTGAGGCGTGCGACGGATAGGAGTAACTGCCAATAGAATTGCATGCTAGTAGACTTGGCAGTTATTAGAGGTTCATATCGGTCATGGAGATGACGATACTAGGCATTGGATGGGGAGAACAATACCTGACATATGGGCTTCTATTACACTTTTCCTCATAACCCGGAAGCTCCGCTGGAGATACGGGTATGCTTACCCCCTCAGGTTGGCCACTGACGTTCTTGAACGTTATGTGCCTGGGTCACTGGTGCCCAAGAGGGGACTATACCGGATCCTATTATCAGCCAGGGCTCATGCGTCGAAGGATTGTATCTCAACTGCATATTCACAGTAGAATGGTTAGGAACCCTTTGCATGCAATTCCTGTTTACTCTCTATATATATCACAGTTTATAGGGCATGGTGTTTTCTTATATCTTGTTACGTCCCTTTGAGGACCTGATTATCTCTCCAGAGTTGTACGATTTCCCGCAGGAGTACGGAGCAACATTGGATCTTTCATACATTGATGACGAGGCATCCCCTATTGATTTCTAGATTATTGATTCATTGAGACATTTGTGGACATTTTTATATCTTTTTTCTTTCGATTTTGCGGA
Source organism: Iris pallida (assembly GCA_029216955.1). Lineage (NCBI taxonomy): Eukaryota > Viridiplantae > Streptophyta > Magnoliopsida > Asparagales > Iridaceae > Iris > Iris pallida. Next base: position 15,141 of record JANAVB010043066.1, on the reverse strand, counting down.
GGTTGGACTCCGATCATTTGAAACTACATTTCATAGCTGTTTGGAGTGGGTATGTCCACCCGGCTATCTTTTTGATACATTATTTATTGGACTCTTATATCTTCTGTGTTGAGCTGTGATGAGATTACATTATTATATTCTGGCCTGTGATTATTTTATATAAACAGCTTATGTAGATATACGAGGATCCCATATAATGGGGTATTCTTCGTATATGTGCAGCTGGCATGTCTACGTACTTGGTCCTAAATATTTTAGGACTGGGGCGTTACATATTTTTGTGGTGGCCCATGCAGGTCAGAAAATAATGTTGGGTTACATGACTGTGCCCAACTAGCTTGCATATAGGAATATGAATAACATCTCATCCAGAACTACTACCTCCTTTGACTTCTAAGATTTTCAAATTTCCTTTGATTACTTGAATTATCTCATACCTAACCTTTCCTTAATATCATCCTACTCTCTTCGTGCCAACAGTATGAATTTAAGAAACAGACGCACTTCTGCCTTGGCCCTCACATCTAGTGAAGAGGCTACCCCGGTGGGACAGAATCATCCGATGACTCCAGTGACATCGTACCAGCCCGGACAGTCGCAACCTACTACGACTCTGACGATGGTGCACCCAGAGATCGAAGCACCCTCAGTCATCCATGCTAGGTAGACCATTACCGTGCCACCAGAAGGAAATGTACCACTACCACCTCTACCACCATTCCCTCAGCAGTTGCCACCACAGTTAGGACATCAGATGCCTTCACTCCCACTACAAGAAAATAGGGCTTTGTCGACGTTTTTTTCCTCGACGTTTATGATAAAGTCGGCTTAGACATGATACAACAACGTTCTACAATAAACATTGAAAAATGTCAACGTTTGCTTCTAAATGTCAAGGATTATCGACATTTTTTTCTCGATGTTTATGTTCAAGTCGGCTAAAGTAAGCAAATACCGATACTTTTTATTAACTGTTGAAAAAAATACTAACTTTTCGATGTTTTTCTCGATGTTTTTATTAAACGTTAAAAATTCAACCAAAATTTTATCAAAAACATAGAATAGTGGGAAATGAAACCATTGGATCAAATTTCCCTTTCCTCTAATAATTTTCCTTTCCCTCCTAATCCCCTATAATTTTCACCCTTCAAATTCTAAACCTCCTTTCTTTTGTGTCACTTATTTTGCACATGTTGATTCGCATCCCAACACTCTTCGAGCCCTAGAGCGCTCTTTCCATTTTCGTTCTCTTTCTCTTTCGACGCCTCTATCCCCTCTGATCTACCTCGACTATAGTCAAAACCTGACATCCTAACCCTAATTTTCTTTTCTCCTCCATGGATCTTCTTAGAGACGGTATCTTCCGGGTCTCCGAAGGGGCACTCCAGGCGCTTTCCTCCACCGTCGTGCTCTCGGGCGAGCACATCAACACTTCGTTGACCTCGTCCCCGCCGTCGTCGAGAGGCTCGGAACGGGAACCAACGTGTTAGGGCCGCCGCAAGCTTCTCCTCACTCTCATGGAGGTTCGTACGAATAACCATAACCTTAGATTTTTGAATAATTTGTTTAACTTTGATACTTGATCTTGTAGTTTGGAATTTAGGGCTTTAAGAAGATTTGTTGATTGTTAAAAGCTCTCAAATTGGAAAATTTGTCAAATCCTTAGGTTTTTGTTTCCCAACTAAGGCATGATGGAGGAATATGAGTTGATTTCGAGTGATAGCAGAGGTTTTGGGGGGCTTGACCTCTTCCTTCTAGTTTTTAACTATAGGTAGGTGTTGGGATCCTTGATACCCTAAAATGATTAAATGTTCCATTCTAGCAAATCTTGTTTCTCTCATATCATTTGTTTGTCAATTTTGTTTGGATTATGAATCACTATTAGTTGTTCATTTGATTGAATTTTTTTTCATGTTGCTAGGTGACTTACCTATCATGAAGAATATACAAGGAACCTGTTGTTGCAACTTGGAAACAAAAGGTGAGACTTGTTATGTAGTAAAATTTGAGTATTTTTTAAGGAAACCTCTTCTTGATTTGCTAAAGTATGATGTCTGATTCCCGTTTTTAGTTTTTACTTCTCTATTATTGAATTTTAGAAACTTGTAGATTCAATGGACAAAAACTTGATATGCTATTGAAGAATGCTTCTAGTTTAGGGTTATAAAACCTATTTTTTAGTATGAAAGCTTGATATGCTACTGAAGAAATTTATCAATTTGCTAAATTTGCTAAATTCGTCAATCATACAGAATCAGTGTGTGATTTCTTAGAAGATAATATCAATTTAGTATGGATTTGCTGAATTACATATATCATAAATCAATTTTGTTTCTTACATTTGATTTCACCCTTAAGTTATTCCCTTCTTATAAAATGATGTGATATTATAAGTTTTTAGAGAGAATTGGTACTTCTTAGAGGAAAGCTCAAGTGTAAGGTTGGCGGTGTTTTCACGGTACTGTAAATTTTATGATCCTAGGAAGGATAATTGTGAGAACCAATTCTTTAAGAGAGGAATATGTTTACTGTCTTCTAAAAATCATTTCTTGGTTAACTAAGACTTCCTGGCACACAGCAATACCGGAGGAACTCCAAAAGTGGGATAAGGAAGACACCTAATGGAACGAGTAAGATCCTTCTAACCCCAAGAAGTGTCTTAGACTTATAAAGGGGAAAAATGTTAGATGTCTATCCTAACATGCAATGTCAGGGGAATTAATTCAGGTGAAGAATGGACTTAAGCAGAGTTTTTTTTTCAAAAGGAAAAGTCTCAAAAAATGGTTCTGGTGGAACAATTATTCCAGGTGATTGGTTAAACACACAAGAACAAGAACCCAAATGGGATGCAGATTTTACGTGGAAACCCAAATTAGGAAAATCATATTTTGTTTTCTTCTTCCACTATTTTGGATGATTCAAAATACATGATGATCGAATGCTATTTATAAGCACCCTAGAAACCTTCTTCGGGACAAGTATAGACAAAATCCTCAAAATACTCGTCTTTCTGGTACACAGTGCAATTTACACCAAAAAATTCAAATTCAGGTCAGACTCGAAGCAATTTGGAAGATTCTTACCAACTTAACCGACTTGGCAGCTAGTGGATTTTGTTAGGATTCAAGACATCCCAACATAAATTTCAGAGTGCAAATATGATCTGTATTAGTTATTTGGCAACGTTGAAGTTTTAAACCTATGAGACCTAAGGAATGATATGCGACTTGTTTTGCAAAAGTTTGTAGAAAATTGAATTATTGTGATGTTGAAGGGTTGTTTATTCATGTGAATTGGCATTGATAGACTTTTATTAGTTTAGTATTTATTAAACATCACTTTCTATATTCAATGAGGGCCATCTTATTGTTTGGATGCTGAAACCATCTCCTTGGAAGGAGAACTGGCCTTATTAAGGCTCTTTTTGTTAATGGTAGAATAAAATATACCAGTGATAGTCTTTCATTTGCATTTAGTGGGTGCTTGAGTTATTAATAGGTTACTTGTGGAACAACAATTTCTGCAATCCTCTAAAAGTTGCTGTAAACTTCACTAAACCGAAATGTGGCATTGTTTACTTTCATTCATTTAGTGGATTCATCTTAAGATTTAATCAGGAAAACATCTTTATTCATAAATCTTTCTCTTGGTTGTTAATATTGTTTCTTTTGATATATACACTTTGTGTTCATTAGAATCTATGTCAATTTACACCTCTATTTGGTGAAAGATGTACTCTTTTTGTAACTTTGTTTAAGAATTTTGCTAGAGGTTTTATTGGCCCTATTCATATTTTCACACATAAACAAGTCATTGTTTACTAATAGGTGGGGAGGATGGCGGGTCAGTTTAAAAGCCAAGATTGACACTTTTTAGGAGAAAGATGGAATAAAGCTCCCAAACTACAGAGGGGACAATATTAATGGTGATGCCTTTAACGAGAAATCACGGATTCCAGATCCTAAAAGGATGATCCGTGCTTATACTCAGGCAGCGTCTACACTCAATCTTCTCCGAGCATTTGCCACCGGAGGTTATGCGGTAATGTAGCGAGTCACTGAGTGGAATTTGGACTTCGCACAAAATAGTGAGCAAGGGGATATGTAACCTGTTTTGTTAATAGGGTACATTTGTGAAATCTTGAAGAAGCATAAATCTGTATACTATCTAAAAATAGAAAGTGGGAACGCATAATAATTAATGTTTCACCATTGAGCCGGTGGTCTAGTGGTAGCAACAATACAGAAGGGGAGGAGTGGACATGAGTTTGAATCTAAGCCCAGGATTCAACGGGAGGGGGTATTAATGCTAGTAGCCCAGGACACGAATTGCCATTAATGATTGACCTTATCTCAAAAGTGTTAGTATTACTATTATTACTGCAGTAGTATGATGATGTGACAAAAGCAACAAAGAGGAACATTGGGAGGAGTTCTTCTTTACAATTCCATAAAGCCAAGCCTAGACACAATCCTTCCCTTAAACCCACAATCTTTCCATGAAGTACCTCCGTGGAAATCCTATATATATGATCATTTTACTGGACTATAGTAACATTAGCTAGACTTGAGGTGGTAAATACAGTAGAAGTAGTAAAAAAAAATGTATTGTACTTCTCTTGGTAGGGTACAAGCCAACCAAAAATAGTTGGAAACTATTACTTTCTTATAAACTGTATGTTGGGTATAGAGGCTTCTTCGGAACACTACGTTAATCTAGAACGTGGAACCATTTTAAGGACAAATATGTAAGTGATACATGTTTTAACGATTTTGTGTTGATCTAGTACCATTTTACCTGATGGTGTTCTGCTACTTATTGTTTCAATTTTACTGCGACCATGAGTTATAGCTTCTTATAGTAAATATAGGCCACTTTTAATTGAACTTTCATATTTATTTTGCTTTTACTACTGATGGTTGCTTTGTAACCATCATTTCTATTTATCTTCTTTCCATATGTGCTAATCTTTTTCATTTTGAAATTTTCACAAAGATCAACCACGTTGAAGCTTATGTCGGGAAGTCGAAAGTGAAGTCAGCTGATACATGCCATTACAGGTCCATTTAACCTTACCTAATTTAGTTTTCTATATCAGGATTAACTCCTTAGTCAATATTGTGGAACACGGAAGCTTTGCGGGCAGCAAATACATTGGGTATTGTGAGCAAGTATCCTTTGTTGAGATTTAGAGCATGACACACTTCAGACATTAGTGTTACCTTGCTTTTGTAGTTGAATAAAAATGTTTTCCATGAAATTTACTATCCTGGATATGATATAGTGGTTGATGCAACTGATAATCTGCCAAATCGCTATATGATCAGTTACTACTGTGTGTTACTGAACAAGGTAAATATTTTCTATTTCAAGTTTTTTTCTTTATAAATACCTAATTTAATATTTACAGATGAACATAACATGCATGGAGCTGTGAACACACATTTCATGTTGAAAAACTCAAAACCTGTCCATATCTAGTCAAGACCCCGACAACCTGAATAGATGCTATTTTGCATAGTTTTGTATCAAAAGATGGAAATTAAAATAAAATCTAACATGTCTGCAGAATATTTAAAATCACTAAAGGTTCAACCCACCGCCCAAAGGACTCCTTATAGCAGATGAGAGCATTTTACTTGTCAAATAGGTTTTCTTGGAACAACTTTTAATTTAGGTAAGGAACCACTCTCACACCCAGATTCTGACTTCAATGGCCTCAGCACTCCGCCCCGGCCTGAACATGAACAAGACTTCTCTTTACATAATCGATTTATACTAGTAGTTGATCCCTCATTCGTTACTTACAATGTTGTTCATGCGGTTATCTTCTATTGCCAAAAGCACTGTACTACCATGTACATAGTCTATGTATGCGAAGACAGGAAGATATGTGACTACTAAATGCTAAATTGTAACTTCTTAACAGTTAATCAATATGCTTCAAATGGGGTTCTAAATAGTAAATACCTCAACATTTTATGGTTTCAGCTTTTTCTGGGTCTACTACTTGCTAACCAAATGTTGATTCTTTACTACTAAGTTCCAATCTATGTTAGTATCTTGATATATGGTATGCATGTTTTGATACGATACGATGTGATATACTATCAGTTCGTTACATATCGTGGATCCGATATGATACATTAGGCTGATAGGTAGTATTGATTTTTTTATTATTGAGTCATGTAATGTATACATAATAATGTCCATTCTAGAGGTAGGTAGACCTGTAAAAATGAAAAAAAAACTATGAGAAATATATTAAATAATGTTTCATATATGGATTTAGAAGTATAGGTGGTCTCCTAGAGTTATTATATCCTACAATACACGATACGATACATTTCACAAGCAAATTGATACATGAGTTGACAACCTAGGTTTGAATACAACTTTCACGAAATGCTTGGCTAATTCAGTAGTAGTCAGACTAATTTAGTACTTGCCTTACATTCATTTTATATGCCGCAAGCTGACATTTTGGTTTGAGGATATACTAGTTGGAACTCGAGGCGTGTTGTTCAAGTAGCTGACAGGGTTTTTTCCAAAGGTGCATTCCTTTATTTCCTTTTACCTTGATTATTGTAAGGCAGTATTTAATTGACAACAATTGATATATGAGAAAGGATTTAAGCGGGTGATAGTATGATGTTATATTATAATCGATGTGGAACCTCAGCTGCCTCACTAGCATATCCTTGTCCTGATCGCCATATGGCATGCGAATAATTTTGTATATGATGCATGAAGTTTTTATAGCTAAGCTGGCGGCATTCAATTTCAGTGGAAAGTTTAAGCTGATAGGTATTTCATATTCATAAGATAAAAACAACAGTAAATAATTTAAGAGATACAACTTACTATGTTTTCTGGAAAGCACAGGCTGGCAGCCAATTTAGTATTTGCCTTATATTCATTTTAAATGCTGCAGGCTGACATTTTGGTTCGAGGATATACTGGTTGGAACTCGAGGCGTGCTATTCAAGTAATTGACAGGGTTTTTCCCAAGGTGCAATCCTTCGTTTCCTTTTACCTTGATTATTTTAAGGCAATATTTAATGACAACAATTGATATATGTGAAAGGATTTAAGCGGATGATAGTACGATGTTATGTTATAATCGATGTGGAACATTATTTGCCTCACTAGCATATCCTTGTCCTAATCGCCATATGGCATGTGAATAATTTTGTATATGATGCATGAAGTTTTTATAGCTAAGCTGGCGGAAGTCAATTTTAGTGCAAAGTTTAACCTGATAGGTATTTCATATTCAGAAAATAAAATCAACAGTAAATGATTTAAGAGATGCAACTTACTTTGTTTTTTGGAAGGCACAGGCTGACAGTCAATTTAGTACTTGCCTTACATTCATTTTACATGCTGCAGTCTGACATTTTGGTTCGAGGATATACTAGTTGGAACTCGAGGCGTGCTGTTCAGGTAATTGACCGGGTTTTTCCCAAGGTACATACCTTCATTTCCTTTTACCTTGATTATTATAAGGCAGTATTTAATTGATGACAATTGTTATATGCGAAAGGATTTATGCGGGTGATAGTATGATGTTATGTTATAATTGATGTGGAACCTCAGCTGCGTCACTAGCATATCCTTATCCTGATCGCCATATGGCTTGTGAATAATTTTGTATATGATGTATGAAGTTTTTATAGCTAACCTGGTGGCAGTCAATTTTAGTAGAAAGTTTAAGCTGATAGGTATTTCATATTCAGAAGATGAAAACAACAGTAAATGATTTAAGAGATGCAACTTACTTTATTTTCTGGAAAGCACAAAAATGTAGCATGCTAACAGTAGAAGTGAACTGAATGATGAATAAATTGAGCTTGCATGTCAATCTCAGCTCGACTGGATTGCACCCTATGATGAACACCGAGGAAAAAGATTTCTATTTTTTTGTACACATTTCAGATGATGTAGTTCCATTATAAATGGATGATTTCTTGTTTGAAGGGAAAGAAATGCCATTTGCACAAATCATAGTGATCAGTTCATTTTATTATTTTTCTTATGATAATTTTGATTTTAATATCTTCAAAATGTGTCATTAAACTTGTTTTTTATTGTTGCATGCAGGTGTTGATAGTTGTTGTTGTTCAAATCTCCATCTTTCGTTTAGTGGGATCATCTTTCGGAGAACCAAAGTCTAGTATATAATTTATATATTATTTTTAAAAAAATTACTTTATGTATTTTTGTTATAAAGATCAACTGTTGTCATATGTTATTTAAGTTATAATGTTCAATTTAACTACTTTTGTTGAATTTATAATCTTAATTGGAGTGCATGGCAAATATATTCAATTTTTTTAAATGGCTTCAACTTTACCGAAGTTTTTGGTAAATGCTGGAAAATTTTCAGCCATTAACACAAATCGTAACCATTTAGAAAAAAGGTTGGGAAAAATTGTTAAGTTCTCCGACATTTTTGTTAGAATATTGAAAAATTGTCAACTATGGACACAAATTCCTGATGTTTATTAAACGTTGCTGCAAACGTTGGCTTTGTTTTTGCCCACGTTTATTGTGAACGTCGTAAATTTCCAACTACGTCAATGACGATGATTGTGAGAAACGTTGATCAAACGTCGGTAAAACATATGTCGACGTTTTTAGACCTTTTTCCGACATTTATAAAATGTTAGAAAAAATTAATTTTGTTATAGTGTCCCGACTGATGGGAGCCCTCTTCTAGTTAATGTATGCCATAATGTAGGCTCAGTGGCAGCAAACTGAGCTAATACGACAGACTAAGATGGCAGCATTGGCTAGGCCTCCACCTCCACCCCCGACACCAGCACTAACACTGGCTCTGCATCCTTATGAAGGCTCGATCAAGAACTTCACAGACATGAACCCCAAGCCCTTCAGAGGAACGGAGAAGCTACTAGAGGTGTCTTAATGGCTTATTAGTACGGAGAAGCTACTGAAGGCATCCCAGTTACCAACTCAAGATTGGATGACAGCAGTGGACCTACTATTAGAGGATAATGCCCGCCACTGGTGGAAGGCGAAAGAAAGGCGATTAGGCATTGGGATCACCTGGAAGCAGTTCTATGATCTATTCTATGAAAGATTCTTTCCCATTCATCACTACAAAAAAGTGTGTTTCTGGGACGCCAAAAATCCGTCTAAAAAAGACCCATATCAGTCCTAAATTGTAATTTGGGACGAATTTTAGGACGGTAAGTGATGGTGCTATTAGGGTGGCGTGGCAAAAAGTTTTAAGACGGAAAATGCCGTCCTAATTCGGTTTTAGGGTCGAAAAATCTAACCGTACCAAAAGAGTTTTGAGTTATTATATTTTACGACGGTTTACAAAACTGTCCCAAAATAAAAGAGTTTGGGACGAATAACATCCGTCCTAAACAAATTTGCCATCATTACAAAAGGATGTCGTTTATATCTAGGACAATTACATAACCGTCCCAAAAGTAATACTTATGAAATTATTGTTTGTATTTTTCAGCTATAAAACATACAATTTAAATACGCATAACATAATTCATATGATCATGGCCGTTATCAAGTTTGTCCTCAAATGTATCTCCAGGTATCAGAGCTCCAATACAAAAAAGCTTAACAACATCAAACATTCTTTACCATTAAGTAGAAGACAACAAAATCTATATATAATTATATATGATCAATTGATAAACAACAAAAAGCTTAACATTAAGCATCCTAAACCACCATCTCCAAACTAAATCCAAAACACAATACATCACCCACACCATCAGTTATAAAATGAACCCATTGTCTCCATCATTACATACAAAATTCTGAACCCATTAAGCACAACACCATGTTTTTGAACATTAGTATATCCCACATGAACCCAGAAAATTAACCCAAATTTTTTTCCATCACAAGATCATCGTCCATCATTTTAGCATATCCAGAATGCTTTTGAAGGACCTGCAAATGAAGATATGCCAATGTACTAGCAAGAAAAAATTGAGTTCGAAGTTTAGATTTTTCATGAGTGTGTCACTAGCTTCTGAAAGTGTACTTCAACAATAAAAAGATTGAGTTCAAAGTTTAGATTTTTCAGTATGCTACAACGAAATTGTAATCATAAAAACCATAGAAGCAAGAAAAAAAAGAACATATAATAGCAATAAATATACCTTTGCAATTTTCTAGGATTGTCGATAGGTACGAACTGCAAGCATCTATGATGGGTGAAGCACCACATTTCCACTTGTTTACATGATTTTTCAAGTTTGTAACAGTAGCCATGTAACCATTCAAACTAGCGGCCAGTATATGGTAGCAGATATCCCCAAGAACCTGCACCAACAATACGTATAGCCGGTGAACATAGGACGATAACTCACGAATCACAAGTACAAATTATTCATCTTACATAGGCATAGTCACAATCAAATTTCGATGGTAAGGAACCACGAGCCAAAGAAGTGGCAGATGGAATTGAACTTCTTTCCTTTATATGTGCCTTCTTTCTGGAGGATAAAGTATACATTTAGTACATTGGAATAATATATTCACAATAATAGTCCACAAATGAGTAATAGAAAATTGTAACTTCAGAGCAGGTAGTGTATGTTACATTTAGAGCCAATTAAATGAAAATAAAATGAATCTAACAAAAAATGCATAGAATTAGCAACAAAAGTATCTCAAAAGTAAATGGTACTTACCAATCGCTTGGTCATCTGTCCCCACCAGCTGGGCTAGGAACTTCTCTGTCTCAATCTGAGAAGCAAACAAGTAAAATGAGAAGAAAAAGAAAGTGGAACTAAAATAAGGACGCTTAAATGATTCAAAACCACATTCATGGGGTCAGTGTTCATGATTCAAAACACACATCCTTCAGGATGCAAGAGCCAGCCTCAATGTCGTGCCCAATATTAATACAAATACAATATTATCAAAGATAAAACTGCTTCACGAAAATATGTTTTAAACTATCTATGTTTTTGTTTTTATTTTTAATTGTCATATCCATGCCGTATTGTGTCCTAGTTTTTTACAATTTGTCGTATCGCCATATCATATCCCCGTTACACATATCCGTATCTGTGCTTCATAGCCACAATTAGACTCGTATCCTCAGTATGGTAAGGTGGACCCTTGGTTTAATCTATAAAAATATAGACTAAACCTTGGTCTGAATGGCCTATTTATCCTAAAACAGAGAAAATTTTACTGTATTTTCCTACAATGATAGAGAAGTACCTATTTCAACATGTAATATTGTGCAGCTGCTTTTTGCCAAAGAATTTTTTGTTTGTTTCATTTGTTTAACACACACACATGCACACACACTTAGAGATATATCTAGTCCAAGTGTCTGTTGAACTGAACCAGAATCGAGTTTGAATTTTGCACCTTAATTTTAGTTTTTAGTTTTCTACACTATTAGAATACTTATTGCATATCTTTTTCTCTGATTAGAGTTTGAGATTTCTTACTCCGTCAAAAAATGATCTAGGGTGTCAGAGATTCATTAAAAACTCAAGGTTTTCTTGCTATATAATTATCAAATGAGAGATGGATGGTTGAGGCTCCTTTTCTAAGGTTATCAAAAACATAGGCAAGATAGCATATTTCTTTTTAGGTGAGAAAATAGGCTCTCTTGATCCTCTCCATTATCTTACATATTTTTCTGTAAATATAACAAAAGCAACTTTATGGACATATTTGCTTCTCAGTAGTGAACAATTTTATTTTTGTCTTGAAATAAACCTTTCAGTAATTCCATAATATTTTAGATGGGGTATAATTAACCTCAAAGTTACTTACAGGTATACTCTCCAAGTTATAGTATCTGTGTCATTGATCTGAATATCTGATCTTTCAGGTTGTTTGCAGCTCCATGTCAAGTCTAAAAGTTTATCTGAGTATTTGCTTCTATCTTCCAAACAATCTGACATGTTCCTCTTGTTAACAAAATGCTGGTGATACACTGTTAGTAATTAGGATTTTGGTAATGAATCAAGTATCATGTGCAACAGTGCATGAACTCCACTGATTAGCATGCACCATTGTTCTATAAATTTATTGTTGGTATACATTGTCACTTAAAGCGATGAGTGCAATCCTATATATATATTTATTCATCCCTAAGAAAAATGAATTCTACTGCAACAAAAGAAATGTATCAAATTGCTTTCTTATTTTGCTTCTGAGTGTTGTCAGATTTATTCATGTAGCAGTTTGATACCATCAAAAACCATTTCTTAACCAATTTTCCAAATGTTTTGTGTTCCCCTAAAACTTGATTGCACAAGTAAACGTATACCCCAGGTGGTTGAATAAAGATGTATATAAGTATATATAATTTTTTATTACTATATCATATATGGTAAGACACATCATCTCATGGAGAATTTAATACAAAAGTAATATAGTCGTACATATATTATAAATGATACACGTTGAAAAACAATAAGGAGCACCATCAATCATTATGTTACAACTTTTTCGATGTCGCCTAGCGCCACTTAAGCCCACCCAAGCCCTTCTTATTTTCCTTCACAAGCTACCTAGCGGCTGCTTCCGACTTTCATAACATTGTTAACAACCCTTCCAGGGAATGCTAATAATGGTCAATCTGCTTATGATGCTTAATCTTGACATAATTTAGATGCGAGAGGTAGGCTTCTAGGTTTATTTTCTAGTCTTTATTGTGTTTTATTGTTAACAACCCTTCTACGGACATTTCTGATCCAGTAGTTCATTAGGTTTGCATCCATTATGTTTATCCCCATATTCTTTTACCGAAAGAATAATCCAGACACATTTCAACAAGAAATTCACAAGCATTTTCAACAAGACAGATATTTCAATATTATTGCTACCTATAAAATTATAAGTCATGCCCTCATGTAGTGTGCTTGATCTGAAATTGTGGTGAGAGTAGAGAATTGTAGAACTAAAGATATACAATTGTGGTGGGAGTTGAGAATATAAAAACTATCTTTTGTAGTGGTGCATATATAGGCCGTCACTTAAAAATCATACTATATATCCTCATTAATCAGGTTCACAAGTTAAGTGTAGAATAAGTCTACAAAGGAAAGAGGAAACAATCAAGACCAGAACTAAAATGAGTGCAATAGCTACATTATGGTTACTCCACCAGATCTTTGAAACAAAATAGTGTCTATATGCATGAACTTAACGAAGCCCAATCGAATGACAAGCAATTCTAATTTGAAATCAACTATAAATCAAAAAATAAACGTGCATATGTTTAGACTTGAGAAAAATACCTCTGGAACGCGGAACCATATAATGAAGTAATACCAACACAGCTTTTTCAGATAGCATCCTTTAAGCATCATCGTCCTCAACAAACCCGTCCCCTCACTAACTCTCCCTTTCTTAGAAAGACCACATATTAGTATATTAAATATCATGATGTTCGAACATATACTGCCCTTCCCTCTCCACACTTAGAGAAAATGCATGAGCGTGGCTTAAGTAGTTGCATTCTTCCTGCGTCCTGCTTGGGAATTTTATCGAACACTAGAAGGCGGCATCCAGCCAATCCCACTGAAACATGAGCTTTATAAGTATATTGAAGCAATATGTGTCGACACTGACTCCCAGCCACAGGGCACTCAAAAAGATCTCGTGGATGCCTTCACGTTCTGCCATCAATGGAAGTCCGAATTGGCAACAATGTGCTAATTGTCGTTCTTGATTCCTTATTATATTTCTGTAAATATTTATGACCCTCTAGAAGAAGTCGTCCAAGAGCAGTCATTTTTCACGCTTCACCTTTTCTAAGTGTGTAAAGATTCATGGAGTCAAACCTGCGCATGTAGGTGAACTTGATTCCGTGGGCTTGTAGTACGGGAGAGTAGAGAGCTTGGTGATGGCCGTTGGGATGAGCTTTGGCGTGAGCCAATCCTTGTAGGCACCGTCGCAACGAAACTCAGCGATGTCCTAAGAAAAAACAAGTGCTAAGATTCATGGAGTCAAACCTGCTATTAGAAACTAACTCTAGTTAATTGAATTGACATTATTTCATGTCCTAAGAAAAAAACAAGTGCTAAGAACATATTCTCATGAATAGACATTATTTGATTCTACAGCCTTTGGGGTTGGAAGTACCTCAAGCATAGCCACTATTTGCATGTCTTTTGAATAGCAAGATAAAGTCAGTACCCATGTATCATATTTTGTATCTTTAGTTCCTTAGTTTGTCAGCTAGAGCGTACGTCACTACAACCTTGGCAGAGTAGCTTTATATCAACCCTAGTGGAGAAGGTAGGACAACTAGTACATGTAATTGAATTTTTTTAAAAAAGAAATAATTTTCCACAAATAGTTATCCATTAAAAAATTGAGACAAGTTCCCTATTTGTTACCTAACAGCTCAAGACCATCATTCAGTATATTTTTTTATGTGAACCTTCCAGACAAAATCATAGTAAAAATAAAACAAGAATTAGAAAAAAAATGACTAGCAACACATCAGTAAATACCACATTGAACAAGGTGTAGCCATAAAGTAATAATTACACAATAAGTGAAAGCATGTAAATGCATAGTAAAAGTCTGGTGTTTGTCAAAAGAGAAATACAAATAAAAATACAAATAAAATATTTATGGATCTTCATGATATCGAATACAAATAAAAATGTTTGTAACTGAATACAAAGTCTATTATCCCAGGATACAAAGTCTATTATCCAAGGATATTTGTTTACTGAGATTTATTTCCATGTGTTTAATAATTTTGATCATCCTGAACATATTATAAATATATCAAGGGTATCATTAATATATTGGGAGTAGTCCATCCACTATAATCAAAATTTGAATCTTTTCAATTGTAGCAGTAACCTTATTGTTGTCAAACAGGTAATAGCCAGTAGTCTTATGGTACAGTGAAAAATTCACCATAAACTTTCTTGCATAAGAAAGTTCATATTTATTAACATGGTATTTATCTAACGTGTTATAGACAAGTTGAAGCATGCAACTATATATTCAGAAGGAATTACTCCAGTATGGCTGGCAATCACAAGGATATGGTGACAACCTCACCGGTCAAATATAAGTTTGCAAATGCAGTAATTAAGATGCCAATGTTAGTTACATAGAAGATGCAGAGTGTCGAAACGATCACTAGTC
>JANAVB010043065.1:0-18908 GCA_029216955.1 Iris pallida | reverse complement strand
CCATATCGCCCAAGACGCAAGGCGCACTTAAGGCGCTCGTCCGAACGAAGCGAAGCGCAAAAATAATAAATAATAAAAATTTACATAAATAAATAAATAAATTAGTAATATAAGAAATACAACCAAATAACATATTAAAATCAACAAAAATATGTTAAAACATAACCAAGTGAACTAGCAGAGTAGTAACAATAGTAGTAATCAACTGAACTAACAAGAGTTTGTATTCTCCCTACCACGTCTTTAGTAAATTTTAGTTTTTCTAGTCCAACTGTAACCAACTTTGGAAACCGTGGAAAAGGCTATTTCTCTCCCACTTGTATGAGGTAAAGATTATTTTCATGCCTCAACATGTTTTGTATGTATATAAAAAACAATAAGGCGCACCTAGGCGTGCCTTTTTTGGTTGTGCCTTGTTGAAAGGCGCGCCATCCGGAAAAGGGGCCTCGCCTAGTAAGAGGCGAGGCGCAACTGCTGCACCTTTCTGCGAGACGCGCCTTTGACTACCATGGCATTAAAATAAGCTTTTTAAAATGTAGGGCTAGCAAGGTTGTAAAAGTCGATAGGCGCTAATCAGGCGGGCAACGGAGGCCTAGCACCTAGCCCGCCTAGGCGGCCTCGATTAAATAATTAAATAATCCCAAAAAACCTACTAAAATTTGAAAGAAAATAAATACATAAAATCCAAAACATGCATAATTGGGTGGGCCTAGGACCTAGGTGGGCATCTGGCGGGCACCAGACGCCGCCTAAGCGGCCGCCTAGGCCGGCTGTTAGAACACTGAGGGTTAGCATAACTATTGCCTAGTGCAAATTCTATAAACTTATGAGATGTAGAAATTTCAATGTAATATATCCGCACAGAAAATTAGGTAGAAGTATATATGACCACAACTAGAACAAAGCCGATGTACCAAATTTTTGGGTCAGCTACATGAATTTCATCTTCAGGCCATTTCATCTCTCGGATTAGCAAATTAAAGAATATATCACAACCCAAAATGGAAAAAGGGATTAACACTTGGTAACCTAAGGAATAATATAGGGTTAGGTAGGGGTGGGGGATAAAATTCTAAGGCCAAGTAAGCTTCACCTCACAAAACAAAGTACAACATCAACACTGGGGTCCTAACAACCACGACAGTGGAGGATGAAATCAAGGCCCGGAATGCACTGTCATCATAATGTCATCACAAATCAGGAATCCAATTTGTTATGCTTAAAGCTGGGTCAATATCAACTGCCGCCAAATAGAAACGCTCAATTTCCTTCTACTGACGTCAACTTTGCATGGCTGTAAGCAAGGAAGCCAGATTACGTAGGGGGGTTAGTCAACCGTGATATGCAATCACATAGATTATGAAATCTAGTGTTACTGGTTTGAGCTTTGCAAGGAAGCCAATTTCCTGAGGGGAGGAGCGGTAAGTCGAACGAGATTTGCTAATCACATATTGTGCTTATGGAATCTAGTATTAGTGGTTTGAGATTTTGAATATGATTTCCAAATCCAAGGTTAGTCAAATGAAAATTTGACCAACAGGATTAAGAATTTCAAAGCACACTTCCTTATTATATTAGTTTCACACTTATCACAATCACACCATAAAATGGTTCCCCCTCATTTTCATCTCTCCATAACCATTCTCTTCCTTCCTTGCGTTCTTCTTCCAATCGATCATCCTCTTTACCGTCGTCTTCGTCCCACCGAAGAACGCCACCAGCACCACCATTGCCTTCTCCCAACAATGTAAAATCGGGAATCAAGAATATTATGGTTTGATGTTCCAAATAGAACCTTGCGCCAAATTTATCAAGTTCCTTTTTAACAGGCGAGCCCGATTTGTTGACTGAACTAGATCAGTTTACACATGAGAAATTGATTTTTTTTTAATATTAAAAATAGAAAAGTCGAACCTGAACCAAAAGTATTTTGGCTTTCTTAGTCCTTATCCGAAATTGAACCGGAAATTATTTGGGTTCTCTTTTTAGACCCAAACATAATTATTGATTAAAAAATTGGAACAAATCAACACAACAGTTTATACAATAAATAAGGATTTTTTTTTTGTTTTAGTAAATAAAAACTCGAACATAACACGAAGACATTTCTGGTCTCATACCCGTTAGTCGTACCCGATCCAAAATTCATTTGGCTCATCTTTTAAAGATCTGGATATGCTTTCTATAAATAAGCCGGGTCGGATTAAAGGGTTGTTGGTTACATCGACAGGCCACTCCAAACGGAGGCTGAGACCCTCACCAATCTCTTGGTTCATATAGATGTTTTATATTATGTCAAGTCTGATATAGATGTCTTAATTAGTTGACAGATCTCATCTTAAATCTGATAAATTATCAAAATATAAAATTTTAAGTTTAATAAATCTAAATTATTTGTTTAGAATATGTCGGACAAATATGTGACAGACTATGTTTATTTCTCTTAGGTGACGATTTCAAAAACATAATATAGATGTGCTTTCAGGATCACAATAGCAACCACATCTATTATGTCATCATTGTGTTTCGCATTTCTAGAAACACTCAGTAGGCAGACATTCTATCATATATCTACATTGTTGTGAATGCTACCATAACTTATACCTAAGTTAAATTATATATCTAGGGAAAAAATGCATAATGGACAAGATTAAAGGATAAAAGGACGGCAAAGATTGGGAAAAAAAATGATGTTGTTGTTAACAGTTCAAGTCATGAAGCAGCAGGTAATAAACTTTTTACAGTTCACATATTTTCCACGTCATATACAAAATAAACTTTAATTGATCATGTGCACTTGGAAATTTTTAGTTTATGATTGATTAATTACTCCATAGATTTCAGCCAAGCTGTCATTTATACTTGACATCGTGTGTCCCATTGCATAGATCTCAATATCATGTTAAGGACATTAGAAAGCTTTCACACGTTAAGAAAATGTCGCAGATAATAATGATTAGTGAGAATTTTACCAGTGGGCGGTGATTTTAGTGTGATGTGGGTAAAGATGGTGTTGCTAAGAGAAGGCACGACTCACTTTTCAACTTTCTTACTTCGGAAAAAATTTTAGAATGACGGTAGGTAAGAAATGATGGAACAATGGGGGATAGAAGCAGCAAATATATTTACATCGTCTGTTTTTCAAACAAGATACTCAAAGCAGCTTATTGTGCAGGTGCTTAGAATAAAACCAATCTTAAGGCAACATCTCCATTAGTTCAGGTGCTTAGACTTGTTGTTAGTGAAAAGCAGCTTATTGTGCATCACATTTTTGAAACAAAGGGCAGGGTCAAAGATCCCATAATTGGTTTTGATCAAAAATATGAATATGAATACATTATGAGATTATTGATCAGAAGTACAAGGATCAATCACATTGTGCTTTTATAAATAACACAAGTAAAATAAGTACGTTAGCATGGTTTCTGTAAAATCAATGAAACATTAACTTGGTAACAGAAGACCCAAAAAAATGGATCTAGCCTTTTATACACATTGGATTTGTTTGGAATCAATATGGTGGTGATTAAAATTTGAAGACAATGGCACAAAATAACAAATAACAAGTTATATGTTAACGTTATTTGTAACAGTTTTGAGTATCATTTTTGGTTGTTATGTTGTCAGGTTCGCAGTATCGATATTGGAATCGGTATCGGACCATTTCTATGAGTATCGATATCGGCGTTATCGGCGGTATTGGCGGTATTGGTGGTTTTGGATTGGAGTATCAGATTTTTGTTTGATATTGTAAAGCAAATAATTCGTAACACTTTAGAAAATATATTTTATACATTTATGCATAATTTTAAGTATTTTTAGTGTTGCTAAGCAGTTTTGAAATTGAAAAAAAATAGTAGGCACCATTGCCGATTGGTTCAGGGGCGGATCCAAGTAGTTTGTTGGTGGGCTGTAGCCCATCCAATTTTTTGTTTCACTACATAGGCATATTCAGCCCACCTAATTAAAAAAAATAATCCACCCAATAACCCAAATGAGGAGCTGCTCTAATACACGCGCGCGAGAGTTTTTGAGGCTGGCTTTTGATTTTTCATTTCCTCCTCTCAAGTCTCAAGAGTCAAGACAAGAAGCAGGAAGGAGGAGTTCATCTCTCCCAACTCTTCCACTTCTCATTAAGTTTTTTCTTGCTAGTTGCATTTTTCTTTCTGATCTACTTTCTTTAAAAAAAAAAATAGACTTTCTCGTACTTATTTTGCTCCAATTTCTTCCGCATAGAGAATTTTAGGATTTGGAGAAGGTTAGGAGAGAATGATCTATGTGATGGACCCATGGTGGACTAGGATTCGGGTTTGGAATTTGTGAGTTTTAACACATCCTAAAGCATCCTCGTCTCCTCGAGGAGGATGCGTGTGCGATTTATATTTTTCTTTTAGGATTTGTTTGATATTTCTGATTTAGGGCTTGGGGAAGAGATGAGATTTGTGTATACAACGTATTGGAACCTCCTGGTAGGTTTTGAAGTTTTAATTTGTTGATTCAGAATTATGAAAAGACTTGTTTTAGCTTAGAACTTGTATGTTTCTTCCAAAACGTTTTTGGTTTTGGTTGGGTTAGGACTTAGCCGAGAAGTCAGAAGTTGCATATTTCTTTGAAGTTTCAATTTGTACATTATTAATACTTGAAACAGGCAGGGGGTAATCACTACCTTCTACGCGTCACAATGAGTTACATGCTGCTCAAGTTTCAAAAATTGCAATGAGGCTAGAAGCTGGTGAACTTGAGACGGACAGAGGGGCTAATCAGATTGGCAATTTGCAACAAGTTGGAGCTACTCGTTGGAGCTCTCATTTTGCTTCAGTGAACAGTTTAATACACATGTTTGATGCGACATATAAAGTTCTAGAGAGCATTAGGGTGAATGGAACAAGTCAATCCTTACGTGGACAAGCTAGGGGTGTACCAGGGAGATGAAATCATTTGAATTCGTATTCATTCTACATTTTGTGAATTCAATTATGGGAATCACAGATATACTTTGTCAAGCTATTCAACAAAAATCTCAAGACATAGTAAATGCTATGAACCTTGTTTCTTCCACAAGGAAACTCCTACAAGAGTTGAGACAAAATGGATGGAGTACTTTCTTTGAAGAAGTGAAAACATTTTGTAAGAAGCATAAAATTATAAGTATACCCGATCTAAGTGCTCCTTATCTTGAGGGTAGTGGTCGTTCTTGTCAACAACGGGATCACATTACACTAGAGCATCATTATCACTTTGATATTTTTAATGAGGCAATAAATAAACAAGATATGGAGTTGGAAGAAAGATTCAATGAAGAAACAATAGGACTCCTTACCCTTAGTTCGGCATTGGATCCAAGGGATAACTTCAAGGCACTTAAAATTGATGATATTTGTAAACTCGCAGAGGAGTTTTATCCTGAAGATTTCACTGAGCAAGAGATTTTCATTTTGAGATGCCAATTGCAACATTATAATGATGATATTCCTCATCATCCGGAGTTTCAGAATGTAGCTATAGTTGTCGATCTATGTCAAAGACTAGTTGAGACAAGTCAGTCAGAGATTTTCTATCTGATTGATAGGTTGATTTGTCTCGTATTAACTCTCCCAGTCTCAACGGCAACAACTGAACGAGCATTTTCAGCTATGAAGCTTATCAAAACACTTCGTACCAAGATGGAAGATGAATTTCTTTCGGATTACATAACTCTCTATATTTAAAAAGAACTTTCTGAAGATATCGATGTAAATTCGATAATAGATGAGTTCGATTCTTTGAAAGTTCGAAGGGCACAACTTCACTTGTTTGTGACTACAAACTACTTTTTTGTATGTCATACTCGATTGACTAGATATAGGTTTTTTGAATACATGTAACATCTGATCAGATGCAGTGACTATGTAAAGCTCAGAATATTAGGATTTTAGTAACTTGCCATCTTATGTTTTAAGTACTGTTTTTTTGCTTCTATCCTTCAGATTTTAGTAAATCTGAAGGTTATATGTTAATTTATATTTCATCAAAATGAAATGTTAATGCCATGGGATATATAATGTTGTAGCTTATGTAATGTTGTATCTCCCGAGTCCTGAGAACCCGATCTCATTTGGGATAGTACTTAATGCTTTCTTTGAAATGATTAGCATATTAGTAGGATTTATTGAAAATTAATTTGTGTAGTGTTAATCTTTCAGGATGACGACTTTGACCTTTGCTGCATTGCTTTGATCAAGCCGGCACAATCAAGGTCGAAGAATGTGATTGATTGTAAGATTTCTCTTTATTCAACTGTCTATGTCCAACAAAGCTTTGCAACCATCTCAAGCGAACTCTATGATGATGGTACTGTTGGTAAGTACTACGGGTTCATAATGTCTTAAATTTGTTCGCTATATAGCTAGTAGACATTTATTTTCTCACCATTGGATAGTTTCTAAAATGCACATACAAATTTTTTGGGGGAGTTTGAAACTTTTCCATATTTGAATTCATATTCTAAAGGGATGATGATATGCTTAGATGCCAAATATGTGGACACTGTGACAGATTCTTATTGGACTAATTGGAAATGGAATGGTTTATATTCGGTGTAGAATCTTTTCTTTCAATGTTTTTATTCACTGTAACAGGTATAAAACCTTCAAATAGAGGAAAAACTTTGCCAAATTTTCGGCATGAGATCAGCATTAGTGTAGTAACCCATCCCGACTTTCAATCCTGGATCCGCCCCTTACTGGTTTACATGTGATAGATAAAATTTGTTCGTTTACATGCTTTTACAACCTTACTATGCTTTTACACCCTTGCTGATTGGTCTTTTTCGTTCATTATTTTTTACCGAATTGCCCGGAAAAGAGACCCTCAATGCCGGTATCGGTCGGTATCGAATCGGGACATACAAAACCGTAACAGTATCGGCTGTATCGAATCGATATTGGCCGATACTACAAACTATGAATCTGAAACATAATCATGATTAAAAATGCTAGCATCAAAGGTAACTAAAAGCATACAGTGTCTTTGTTCCTAATTTGCAACAAACTATAAAAAATTTGCATTACATCCGATTTTCTATAGGTGCTGCAACTCGGGCGAGCTAAACCCGAGCCCGCTCAGGTAAAACCGTTAATAGACTGGATTTGCGATGAAGATATTCGGGTTAGGGTTCGCGTTAAAATATTTAAATACGATCAAAAATTGGGTTGGGATCAGGTTCATGTGTCGGATTACTCAAAGAACCTGAAACCCGGCATACATATAATCTATATATATTTTTCATATATACTCTTTCATACTTTTTAAATAAAAAGTTTAAAGCCTATAAATTTCTCCACCCAAACTATTCAACTCCTTACCCTAAATTCCATTTTAGTTTGTATTTTTAATAATTGAGACCTGATTGCTATTTACTTATGTATTTAATATTAATCTTGTTTAAAATTATTTCAAATATCACATTAGAGACCGATAAACCCGATGGAACCGACCCGACACGAGAAACTTTGGTACTTTTCTATTCCTCTGGACTCGGTCTTGGACTTCATATGTTGAACCCGAGGTCAGTCGGGTCTGGTTTGGGCTCGGGCTAGGCTTATGATTCATCCAGTTGAACTCGGGTTGAGCTCAAACCCGACCTGACCCGCACGAGTTGCACCCATAGTGCAAAGGAAACACAGCATCGGGGAGCAAGCAACCTAGTCAAAGCCAATGTTGTCATATCAACAGTTACTGTTTTAATTCACATATAAGTGAAATGTGACGGAAGAAAATCACCTTCAAATTTCTACCATGCCAAATACAGTAGTTACAAATGAAAAACAGGAACATGCCGGAACAACAAGGGCTGGACGGTCTTCTTGTAGATCAAGAAATTGAGGAATCATTTGACGCTAAAGATCCCATATCAAGTAGGTATCTAACGTCTAAACAGTGATAATCATTTTCGACTTCGACTCAATGAGAATGTCTTTGAAACAAGGTGCGCACTATCGGCATCAGTTTCAGACCTTTTTCTTATGAGTATCGGTGATTTCGATAGTGTTAGATATTATTCATTTACTTTCTTTTAGACAAGCTGACAAAGTAGCCGCACAATATATATTTGAAACGAATAATATTCCAATGTATTCACATTGTGAATTCACAATATACAAACTTCGACAAAAGGTAATGGTTACATTGTGTCGATGAATTATATAAACACCCTGTAATATCAATCTTTGGAATGATCGAATCATTTATCTACATTGCTTTTTTCCATTTCTCTCTCTTTTTAAATTTTTTTTCCAACTTAAATGACCTTTAAAAAGAGCCACAATTCCGATATCGGCTGGTAACGGTTTCGGTGGGGGCATCGTATCGCAAAAAAAGGCCGCAAGTTCTTTTTGGCTTAAATGCTAAAAACAATAAGATATGGCCGATATTGTGAACCTTGCTTTGAAAATACCAATACATCCTTCCTCAGTTGCTCTTTGTAGAGTTTCACGAGACCATGGAAGGTGGAGGGAATGGTCAAGTCGTAAGCATGAATGGCATTAAAAAGAAATTGTCACAGCAGTTGTAAGAAGCTTTCTGAATATGTTACTCCTTAAACCTGAAGTAGTACCCTGAGTGAAGTTTAGCTTCAGATAGTAGGCGAGCATTCCTACCTTATAATGATGTTTGTCAATCAGCCATATCAAAAACTTGTCCTTCACAAAGGCACACAACGAGGGACCGTTAGTGCAAATATGCCATGTGTCATAATATTGACTTTTCACCATGGCATCACCACAAGAGAAGGGACCATAGGTTCACTATAATAGATTTCTTATCCAGTAGCTTCTTCATTGAACCCTTTATCTCATTCAGTAAATAGATCTCTTACCCAGCAGCTTCTGAACATCCTACTCAACCCTGAAGTTATATACCAGGAATGAAGATCGAGCTTCATATAGTAGGCAAGTATTCCTACCTAATCAAGAAGTTTGTAATGAGACTGTGACGATCATATAGTCCCATATCGGTTATACAGGAAACTCGATATGGGTTGATATAATATTGGGCTCTCCTCTTATAGCTAGCTTTTAGGATGAGTTCTTCTAAGGTTCGTATCAGAGACATCAAAAACGTATCCTTCACAAAAGCATACAATGATGGATCGTTAGTATGTTTATGTCACGTGTCATAATATTGTTTCTTCACCATCACTACTAGAAGGGACTGTAGGTTCACTAAACGGATCTCTTATCCAGCAGCAGCTCCTTTGGATCCTCTTACTCATTCATGAGCATGTAAAAACTCATTAA
Organism: Iris pallida; assembly: GCA_029216955.1. Taxonomy (NCBI): domain Eukaryota; kingdom Viridiplantae; phylum Streptophyta; class Magnoliopsida; order Asparagales; family Iridaceae; genus Iris; species Iris pallida. Next base: position 9,633 of record JANAVB010043065.1, on the reverse strand, counting down.
GTTTATCTACCACAAGTTCAACTTCAGGTCACAAGTGGCTCCGACTCCTTCTCAGTGTTTTAAAAGGTATCGGCTTCGCCGCCTTAGGCCACATTCTAGGCTTTTTTGATGCCTTGGAGGCTAGGCAACTAGTATTTATGAGGTCATGATGCGTCCGCCTTGGAATGGGAGGCACATGCCTTGAACTGCCTCGGAGCGCTTTAACCCGCATTGGGCCACCTCAAGCGCCTTGACGTGCATTAACTTAAATGTAACACAGTCTAAACTTTTTTTAAAATTTGAAATATGATCAAGAACAAATAAAAGTTAAAGATATTATTAACAATTAAATATAGATAGTAGAGAATTTGAGAGGAACAAATGGCTTTTCGTCTTCCGATATTTCCTTGTGTGTTTATCCTAATCAACTGTATCTCATCTTCACTTTTCTCTCCAACTGATACTGCAACCAACCAATATGTAAATCTCTCCTCTCTTGCTCACCTCTTTTCCCACCGATCCTCTTTCTTTTAGCTTTTCCCCTATGCCAAGGTCCAAAGATGACAAAATTAAAATAGTAGAGAATTTGAGAGGAACAAATGGCCTTATAAGGTTGTCTATCTTCTTCCTTTTTGTTTTGACAAAATTCTCTTTTTGTTTTGACAAAATTTTGTTCTCTCCAGTAGAAAATCCTTTTGCTCGACTCCTCACATGTAGGTTAGGAAGTACATACACTCTAAAAATCTGTGTCGTGTTCGACACGTATCGTATATGGCAGAAACACTCCAAAGTACATTAGAACACCATATTAGATATTGAATCTATATTGTCATGTCCAAAACTTGCCATGTCATATTCACGGATAACCATGTTCGCCTTTCATAATTAATGACTCAAAAATCTTTTTGTACTCAAACAAAGATAAAGAGAGAGCTGCTTACTTGGGGTAACATAAGTGTTGGTAACTACATGTTTGTCTTAACATACCTACTGCACACAATAAAATTTTAGTCTCGAGGCCCCTGCCTTGTCACCTTGAGGTCATGTCTAGGTCTTTCAGCCACCTCACCCCGCCTTATGCTCTTTTAGTATATGCTCTTTTAGGATATGTCATATATGTCTCCTACACAATTGTCCCAATACTATCCATCCTCAACACTGCTCCTCGAAGGATCACAGAGACTTAGAAGCCTCCACTAGAAACATAGAACTAGTGACATTAAATTCTTCCACACCCTTAAGAAAAACCCTCCTGTCTAGGGAGATTGAACTTCATAGTCAAAACCACCCAACCACCAAACTTTATTTCAACAGTATATGTATCTTCACGACTTTCACCCTTCTCTTCTGATCCCTTTACCTCTCGTTGTCCAGCATATTAACACCAACCACCGAAAGTCATTTGACTGCTCCTCAACTAGTTAAAATCGATCTTGTTGTGCCTGGAACAGAGAGATTGACAAGGAATTTATGATGTGTTTGGTTTTGCCGTAGAATGGCATTTGATGAGAAGAATTCCTTTTCTTTAAATATAGGTGTTTGGCTATACCAGTAATATGTGCCTCATGAAAAGAGTAAGTCAATATATCGCAAACAGAAGGCCAAAAAGTTGGTTTCTCCAAACCATATAAGCTAAGAAACAAAAACCTAGCGTTACAGTTGAGTTCAGGACATGAAACCATATTTTTCTTTCCCTTTCCCCCACCTCTCCATCCACCCGTATCAAATTACCAGATCATCATGATAAACTTTGAAAAAATACATTCTTAAGCACAACATCCCATCTGAATATTCATGATAAACTTTGAAATAAACTTTGAGCAAACATTCATGATAAACTTTGAGCAAATGTATAACGACCCATTATGAGCTCTATAAAAAAAACCTTTTTTTCTTTCAAGTAGCTCCATGGATTTTCGATAACTGGAAAAAAAAAATCCTATTAGGAAGACAGCAATCTCTGATCATCTCATCATGATAAATTTGACCAAGGGTTCGGTTCGGATGTAAGTATTTGTGTTCAGATTGGGTGCAAGTATAGTGTTCAGGCTGAACAACATCCAAAACCAACCTGACCTTGCCTGTTCCAACACTAGTCAACTCCAAGAGAGTATACAAAGCAATCAGGTTAACAATTTTCATCACACAAAAACTAAATATAAAATGTTATTGCAAACCATTCCCATGCTAACTAGATTAGCTACATTTTTACCATCACCATCTAAAACAATGGATAAGACGGTTCAGACTATGTTCAAGGTAATTCCTTTGGTCCCAAAGAAACCAATAACAGGTTTATCTAATATGGTAATGTCAAGAGAGAAAGTAAACAATGCAAATACACATTACTAGATCTAAATAAAAGTAGTGCACAAACATATTGAGCATCCAAAAATCAAGACATGCATTTTAGTGGCCATATAAAGTAGATTAACTATTTACAGCATAAGTTATAGAAAGTTACAGTATTTGCATCACGGAGCTCGAAAGACTTCTCCAGTACGCTATACAAGCAGCAATTGGTTGCAAACTTCTCAATAAGAAATGTCTGGAAACCAGGGACCTGTATTAGTAGTAACACGACCTCAGTATGGGAACCAATAATAATAGTGAGTTGTGTGTGTGTGTGTGCATATTGAAAAGCTACCTTATCTTCACCATTATATTTGGTACACCAGTCTTTCATGAGCCTAACGAATATCTGCACGCACATCTGATAGTAGAACCATATGCCTTAGCTTTGTTATTTTATAACTATATAACGATAAAGAGATTGCCTTACATTTCAGAGAGAAATAGTAGAACTGCTAGAGTAATTATTTGTACCTTCCTCACAACTACATCTTTGTGGCTGCAAGAGGCTATCAGTACTAACTGCATTGTAGCATCCAAATAACCCCTACTGTTTTGAGCAAGAAAAACTGAAGAGAGGTCATGGGTTGTCATAACATGAAGAAATGTATACAACGTTCGTTGCAACTCCTGCAGTTCACGTATCTCCTACAAGATAAAAATAAGGAGTATTCATATGATGGCCTTTCATTATTTAAACAGTTTCCTAGAGCACGTGTTTGATTTGTCTTAGGGAGCTTTCGGTTAGAAAATTAAGTTTGGAAAATTCTGTGTGAAGTTTTAATACTTAATAGTGACAGGATCTGATAAAACTATTAAGCAAATAACACAATATTATTATGTGTCATTTCTTACTAAAGTACAAGATATAATATAAGTTGCCAAAGATGCTATAAACTTTTGCCTTAATGAGCAAGCAATAAACATTTATTAGAAATTAACACTACAGGAATCAATAGGATTAAGGTATTATAAAGGGTAGAAAAAAGAGCTTGCAAGAAATATATGTTTTACCCGTGTGACAGAAACCAATATTTGTTGTGAATTGTATCTCTAATTTGCTTTTTATGACAGAGGGACAACAGGGGGATGGTTGAATCCCTACCGAAAATCATCAAAGTCAAACATTTACAAGAGGAACCTTTTTTTCTTACAGCAGTAAAAAAAGTGCTGCAGCCGGCAAACTTATGCATGCTTTTATTTATTGGCGCACATATTTATTCTCCAATTACTGGTCCTTGTTTGGATGAGCTTAAACTTGCATTGAGGAAAAGGCAGGCCCACCTACCCCAACAACAGGACTATGTTTTATGGCAACACTCTCTTGCTCATAGCTATCTTTGGTAGGAATTTTGCACCAAAACATAGGGTGGACACCAGGTTGACAGCAGGTCGTCTAAACTCCGTTAAATCTTTTGTGGAGCTTTCTCATGCTCCATAGCAGATATGAAGATATTCCTACTCCAGTTCCGAATTGGGAGTATCTATCTATATAAAGTAGAGAAATTATTTTATCATGAGCTACATGTTTATTTGGCTATTGGATCAAATAAGTTTGGTTTTTCTTGGTATGTCAGTATAATGGGAATCTTCCATTTCCATTATAACATGCAGTCCTGCCACATAGGCCATATCTACTAGGTATAAGAATCAAAGGGAGAAAGGGTAGTGACTCCACACAGTTTTAAGAAACATAAATTCCTCAAGTTTAATGTCAAAAGTAGCTATTGCACGAACTCCGTAAGTAAAAATAGCAGAAAAGACTGGTCTACGTGTTTATTTGGTTATTTATTGAATCAAATGACATACAGTACTGCCACATAGGCCATATTTACTAGGTGTAAGAATCCAGAGAGGAGAAAGAGGTAGTGACTCCACACGATTTAAGAAACATAAATTCCTCAAGTTTGATGTCACAAGTAGCTATTTACCAACTCGGCAAACACAAATAGCAAAAAGACTGATCTTAAAGATCACTCTGTAATTACTTTGATGGGAAAAGTGTATGTGGAAGATAATGTCAACATGTACACTACATTTCATATAAGAAAGAAGTTTATAAACTTAACATCTTCATTTATATCAGTACTGCCCCATAAGCCATATTTACTAGGAGACGAATTAAAATCAAAGGTTAAGAAAGAGGTAGTAACTCCACACACTTTTAAGAAACATAAACTCCTCAAGCCTATTGTCACAAGTGGATACTGTACCAACTTTGCACAAAGCACTGATTTTACAGGTCATTCTGTAAGTACTTCGATAGGAAAAGAGCATCCGGACAATCATGTCAAGTGTTAAGACATACCCTACATTTCATCTAAGAAAGATACAAGTTCAGAATCTTAACAAACAAAATGAAATTTGTGAGGTTTAACAGAGGAAAAATATCCAACAACTAACAGATTTAAATCAAACTGATGACTGGCAACTTGAGGACTTAAAAGGAGAATCCAGAAGTGAGCTTAATTTTAGAAGTATATGTGGCTTGAGAGATATTAGCAAACATTGGAATATCTTAAGAATACAAAATACTGAAGATCGACATTTTTAATCAAAAATACAGGAATAGCACTTGTCTTAGGACCTAATGAAGAAAATGTAATAGAATTTTTGTATATGAAGTATCGAACTTTAGTTAAATTTGCCTCTGAACAGATAAGAGTTCATAACAGGTGAACAGAAAGGAGAGCAACAACTAGACTGGGAGAGTCAAAGTAGAAAAGAGGATTCCTCAATCAGTGATTCTTGTGTAATTGTCAAGCATCCAGTTAGGAAAGCGCAGTGGAAATTTATGATAACATCAATTAAGGGAAATAAGTCAAAGCCAACATAATCATCCATTTAAAAAAATAGTATTGTTTACTTTAATTAGAAAAAATGAAATGGAAACCGCAAGTCAGCATTGGCATGCATGAGTGAGAAAAAGAGACGGAGAAAAAGATCAAATTATGAAGAAAAAAAATTGAGAGGAAAACTTCATACCTCAGTATTAGATCCCGGGCCAGAGGAAATGCATCACTTGAAAGAATATTAAATAATTTACTTGCAATAGTAGGAAATAGCTCCTCCAACATGGCCCCCACAGATGTACTGAATTTGCAAATTACTTGGTTGATAAGTACAAGAAAATCCACCATATCTTTTGGCTGCAATAAGTAATACTTATTTGTTAAATTATGAGTATCAAAATTAGTTTATGTATCTGCAGCATTCACATGTCAAAATCACTAGCAAATTTCCTATTTCCTATTAGAAACAAATCATCTGTCGGGAGGAAGGCTGCACATAATAGTATATGTTCTTGAAAATTAGCATAACAAATAAACGACAGATAATAGTGAACATTATGACAGATGAAATCAAATTAAGCTAAGAAAACAATTAGGGACCATTCATAGTTGCAAATTGTGCTAGTGTAGGAATTAGAATTGCCCAATAGGTCAAAGAATTCGTAAAGTACGTCATTGTTTCGATACAAAAAGTCGTGGACTGAAACTTTTTTTGTATTAAAGAACAGAAAAAGTACAACAGGAATCCTTAACAAGAATTCCGAGTACAAATAAATCTGGGGATTGGGACGCTGGAAGTTAAGTCTACGTCGACTTCTTTACTCCGTTTGACGATCCGATGTGAAGATTGTTGAACCTTGGTAACTCCGGCTTACTGGCAGAATCTTGACAGCAAAGGGAGCTCTATCACTGAAAGCTCTCTCTGGAAGTTCTTTGCAAAGGCATCATCCGCTATATAGCATCCTCGTACGAGGAAGACATTGTCCTCTTTTTAATATTTATAGCTTTTCTTCACTGGAAGAGCTATGCGCGTATAGGCAAAAAATACACACCTCCTGTCTCAGAGGCGCATGAAGATAGGTAGGCGCATAGGCACCTGTAGTTCTTAGCAAATGCAGTACGTAGCCTATACAGCATCCTCGTGCGAGGAAGACATTGTCCTCTATTTAATATTTATAGCTTTTCTTCACTGGAAGAGCTATACGCGTATAGGCAAAAAAATACACCGTCTTCTGTCTCAGAGGCGCATGAAGATAGGTAGGCGCATAGGCACCTGTAGTTAGTGGGGGGGGGGGGGGGTGAACGTGCATAGAAATCACGTATAGCCCGCCACGTAGCTTGAAACGTGTTGCACGAAACACTGTCATGTCATCACACGAACGCTTCATAAGAATGGCTATTCGTCAAACTGCATTTGACGCATAAGCTCTTCTATTGCATACTGCAGACTAGAAGCCGCATAAGACTTAGCCGCATAGAAACGGTCTTGTACAACTGAAAAGTGGAATGATTACGATGATGTAATCATTGACATCTCCTCGTAATCCGTCCTATGCACACTGTCCAAGAATTAACTTCATGTCAGACAAGGTAGCTATGCGCTCTCGCTGTATGCGCCTTTGGTGCTATGCGTCTTTCACTTAGAAGTTCACTGCTTTGAGATATAACTTCATAAGTTGTATGTTGATCGAGTCATGAACTACGGCACTTAGGGCGCATAAGGCCAACTATGCGCATATTTGAGTATGCGCATTTTTTCATGCTTCTACAATCATTTGTTTACAAGTTTCAAAAGTGATGTTTACGATGGAAACATGCACAAGATAAGAACGTAGTTTTACAGTTTACGAAGAGACTAAGGCAGCACTGAAAATCAGTCCTCCAAAACATTTGCATGGTTGTACTTCGATGAACTTTCTCAGAAAAATTAAGCAGATCAAAACGATTGAGTTTCTAGGAAAACTTTCCTAAAAGAAACATGAAAGTAGGCTTCATGAACATCTTTACTTGCGAACTCCATGCAGCCAAACATCTCTATACAGTCATGAAATGATTAGTCTCATTGAGATTTATAATAACAATTGTAACTTTGACAAAACTAACTTTTAGTAGGGCTGTAAAAGTAGTTTCTGGTATAGTTGTCACTTGGTGATCATGGAATGTATCTAGAGATACGTATTAGTTATTACTTGGGCGTGGACTTCGGGCCGTTCCTATTCAAACAACTCGAAATTATTAAACTTGGACCAGGGACACCATATTTTGTGGCCTCCATGTTCCAGTTTTCACAGACCCAATTCTTAAGTTCCCAAATGGGTGGCGAACAAGTCTCGTCGGAACTAGAGTACCGACCCCAACAGAAGAGAAAAACCGCAAACGAACAACTCATTATCGTGAAAGGTAATAGCTCCCTACCTTCTCATTCACAGAATGTAAAAGGTCACATTATCAAGAGTTGTCAAAGAGGGACACTTGAGAATCATCATGATGTTATTGTATAGCCTCCACCATAATCATTTACCCCATATAACATTATTTGGCACACTATACCTTTGAGTTGCACTAGATTTATACATAAAGGCTCCCGTAAGATTTCTTTAGTGACGAAAATATGACGCACAACTTTTGAATCGTCATGTTATTATCGATTATTAGTATATTACAATTGTTTTTGTATAAACCAATTATGATTTTAAAGGCCCAAGCAGTATTACATCTTGAATAATAATATTGTCATGCGTTGTTCAAAAGACCAAGCATAACAATATTTGCTCAAAATTGTCCTTACTTCTCGGTTAAAGAACAATCATATCTTGCACTAGTTTTCTGAGAAAATAATAGTCTAAATTACAGTAAATATTCACTATAAGGACTTCATTTAAAAAGTTGAAACTCTTATACCAGCTTGACATCATTAGAGAGTCATATCATCGAAATCATCAACGCTGCCAAATTCCTAGTTGAGGTGGCTGTGTCGTGCCATAAAATCTAGATGGCCAACAGGAGGGTTGGTAGATCTACCTTTTGGATATGCAGTTAAAACTCAATCAACCAAGGAGAACCCTCCAGGTTCCCCTAGACTATAAAGAGCCTAAATGAAGAGGTAGATAAATCAAGAGATGCAATTCACTATAGAGAATTGTGTTGATCTATGATACATTAAGCCAAAGAGTGAAAAAGGAATGCCAACGCCATATTAGGAAAAATAATATGAGAAACCAAATTGAAAGGCAACCATTGAAGAATTCATTTGCGGCAGGAAAATAGGGAGCAAATACAGTTTTATGCTTACTAGCAACTAATTCAACAAATAAAGGATATAAAATTATATCTGAACATACCTCACTTTCCACGAGCAATTGATTCAATGCCATAGGAAGGTAAGGAAAAACAGATACTCCTAGAATTTCTACCATGCGGTGAAGAAAGGACGTAACCTGCATTTTGTTCAGGTTGAAGATAAGGTGAATTTGGACATTGCAGAAAGAAAGAAGTGGTTGCATCAAGTACTTACCCTATTGCGCAAGGGCTTGATATTTGGAAAAGCCACGAGAATTTGTAGAAGAACATCCAATGCCTGGAAACCCAAAAGCCATTAAGCAAAACTTTATTAGCCATATGCACACTTGTCAGTACTAAGGAAAGTTCCAATACCAATATTTCGAAACATCTTAAATGGTACACCATAATTGCAATCCCACATTGATTAGATCATTTAAATTTTACTCCTGAGAATGTTGAATGTGTGCATGAATGATTTTAAGCAGCTCCAAGTTACCTGCTTGAACATGATGCCGATTGATGGACGACTAGTTGTGACAAGCCGCTCACTAAAGCCCTATACGATAAGCAACCACATTGTAAGCAAATAAAGTAATTCAGAGTGTATCGCTCACCTAAGCAGTATGAGATGCGGTAGACACTTGAAATGGTAAATTAAGGCATAGGCAATTGTTACTTAAAAGAAACATGGATATAACAATGATTAGCTACAATAGACTTCGCATAAGAAACAAAACTCAACATGCATTTTTCCATGATAAATGCTGTAGATTGGAATAAGACCTTGCTGAGAGCATTCAGTGCCATAATAAGTTGTTGAAGACTCAGAACCTTTGCAGAAGATTCTTCTAGTCCCTGTACTCTAGCTTCCAAAGCAAGGTTTCAACCTGGATTCATGTACAGATTATAACACAAGATACCATCCACTAGAAAGGAAATAGCCAAAAAAATAGCTATAGGCGCCTTTCTCAAAGTCCACTTTCACCTGTTGACATAGAGGCTTGAGCAATGCTGCCAGGTACTCTGACTGCTTCTCTGGTGAAACATCTTCCATGCCAATCATTAGTCCAATTGCCTGTACAACCAGGAATGTGCCTTCTTTAAAGGAACAAAATAAGCTGAAAAGATAATAGCCACAAAATTCTTCAAAAACTATACCTCAAATGTGTGACTACCATCTTCTGAACCAGAGCACTTAAGCTCTTTTGATGACCAATCTAAACTTGTA
>JANAVB010043064.1:0-70107 GCA_029216955.1 Iris pallida | reverse complement strand
AATAAAATAACAAAACAAAAACACGAAAGGGGGCTCGAACTCGACCCGCTGGGACAGGGTGGGTCTGAGCGCACTCGGCTGACCAGGGCGCCAGCTCAAGCTTGTTGGTCGAGTTAGGGTTTAGGTTAGTTTATTATGAAATAGATAAACGGGTTGGAAAAAAAACCAAACCCGATAACCAACCATTAGCCCAATGGTTCTGTGTCTTCGTGTCCTGACAGTTAGGGACACGAAGACACATGAGTTCTGCGTCCAAAGTGTGCACGAAACGCACGACACGAGTTTCTCGTGTCCACGTGCGCCACTGGTTTCTTTGTTACGAGGCGAGTCCACACACGCGAATACGAGACACGACTCGACACACAGAAGAAAAGACATACGTGTCCGTCGAGCGGTGGCTTTCGGGGGTGATAGCGGCGGCTGTAGGCATCGGGGTCGGTGGCGAAGGGTCGCGCTGGGTTCTTCTCGCTATGGCAAACAAGGTGGTGGTGGTGGATCACGACGGCAGTGGCTGTAGCGGTGGCGCTGGCAAAGGGCGAACTCCGGCGAGCTCGTCGGAGAAGAAGGGGCTATGGCGGTGGCTAGAGCGGTTGGAGTGGTGAATGGGGTTAAGGTTTCGGGTCGGGGGCCTATTATAGGGTCGGGTTGGTCTTAGATTAGGGTTTCGATTAGGGTTAGGACTAGGGTTAGGGTTTAGTCGTCGGAGATGATGACGGCCGAAGGCGGTGATCGGGGTGCCATTTTGCAGAAACCCCCATGGATTTGAAAACTACTAAATAAGCCTACTGCCTTTCAATGTGCAAATTCTAATTTGCACAAATACCCCACCGCTATGCTCTGTGCAAAATAATTTGCACAGATAATTCAAATATTGTATACTGGCTTTGAAACAATTTAATTAATTACAAAAAGCATTTAAAACATTTTAATAAATTACAAATTAATATTTTTGTTTAAAATCATTTTAAAAATTATTTAAAAATTTTAGAAAATTCCTAATAATTATAATAATTCATTTTAAGGATAAAATACTATTTAAAATTATAAAAATAATATTTTAAAAACTAGGGGCTTACAGCAAACTACGCGCAAGTTTGCAGGAAAGTACGCAGGCTGTGCGCAAGTACGCAGGTACGCAGGCTGTGTGCAGGAAAGTAAGTAGGCTGTGCGCAAGTGCGCAGGTGCGCAGGCTGTTCATCTTCCCCAAATCAGCTCCGAAGTGCATAGGGAACCCATGAACACAAAAAACGTCATAACTTCTTCAAAATAAGTCAAAATCAAGCGGTTCAAAAGCCAAAATTGGGTAGAATAAAATTTCCTACAACATGGAACCCTTAGATTTTAGAATAAAAAAGTTTAAGAGATCAAACCAAGAAATTAAAATTACAACTTAGATCTATAAAATATAAACATCAAACCAAAACTTCAAGTTCTAAAGAGGCTTAGAATCAAGCAAGGAGATAATGGAACAATAAAATTTGAGATCCATCGTGAAGCAAGTTGCACTTGCCTAGGGCTGGTAGGAGAGAAAATAAGAAGAAGATGAAGAAGTAAATAAAATTAGTGGAGGAGAGAGAGGGAGTTGGTTTTTATGTCAACCCTCTCATCTCAACCTAAACTAAACCAAACCAAGCCAAGTTGAACCAAACCAATTTAAACCAAGTCATGATTAAACCAAGACAAGGCTAAGCAAGATAAGTCAAAATACAGGTCACCTGAAAAATGTCAAAAATTCGAATAACGGAAAACGGGTGTGACAACTCTACCCACCATAAAAGAATTCCATCATCGAAATTTATTCAAGAGGCTATAGGTGTCGGGGCAAGCTATACTAACTACAGGCAACCTACGACTAGCAGTTAAGTAAGCAATCATTCATGCGAGCAAGGAATTAAAAGCATAAGGCATAAGAAAGACATTATACCTTACGAGTCAAACAGATATGGATATCGCGATCGGATGTCATCCTCACGTTCCCAGGTTGACTCACCCAGAGAGTGATAACTCCAAGCAACATGGACTAGACTAATAGTCTTGTTCTTGAGTATCTTATCCCTTCGGTCCAATATGGATACGGGCCTTTTTCATACGAAAGGTTGGTACCAACAACCAATTCTGAACGATCAAGGATATGACTCGGATCCGGGATATACCGTCGTAATTGGGATATAGAAATACGTCATGTACCTCCTGTAACGATGGCGAAAGAGTGAGACGATAGGATACATCACCTACTCGCTCTAGAATATCAAACGGACCTATATACCTAGGACTGAGCTTTCCTCATACGCTGAATCGAATGACGCCACGAATAGGCGAGATCCTAAGGAATATGTGGTCGCCGATTGAAAATTTAGGAGGACGCCGATGAGAATCGTCCCAATGGCACTAACGATCCTGGGCAACTCGAAGATGATCTCTAACTTGTCTGACCACCTCGATAGTCTGAGTAACCATTTTGGACCAAGCATCTGCCTCTCGCCTACATCGTCCCAGGCTAAAGGTGACCTACACTTCCCGCCATACATTGTCTCAAATGGTGACATCTGAATACTGGCATAAAAACTGTTATTATAGAAGAACTCCACTATATAGGTGATCTTCCCACGAACTACCAAAGTTAAGTATACAGGATCGTAACCATCAAGAGTCTGAATCGTGCGCTTTGACTGACCATCTGTCTGCGGATGATAGGCCAAACTAAACTTGAGACGAGTTCCTAAACTCTCTTGAAGACTCCGTCCAAAGTGAAACGTAAACCTTGATTCTCTGTCGGATATGATATACTGGCACTCTATGCAATCTGACTATCTGTCTGAGGTATATTCTGTTAGCCGATCCGTTGGCTGACCAATTCTGAAAGGAAGAAAATGAGCTACCTTGGTGAGCCGGTCAACTTTAACCCATATTGCATCTCTCTCAGCTGGTTATTTAGGTAACCCAGTCATAAATCCAAGGTAATATACTCACATTTATTCTGGGATCAGTAAAGATTGAAGAAGTCCAGCTGGCCTCTGATGTTCAGCTTTAACTTGCTGACAAACTAAACAACGAGAGACAAATCGGACTATCTTCCTGTTCATGCCATTCTACTAGAAATGCTTACGAATAGCATGATACATCTTCGAACCACTAGAATGAATTGAATACTGTGAACTGTGAGCTACTTCCATGTTCTTTGTCAGATGTTGCTATTGGGTACACAAAGACGCTTTCCATGTCGGAGTGTGTCATTTTCGTAAATGAATAACTCTGCTCTTCGCCCTGCTTGACATTCTGCCCTAAGCTGCTGAAGCTTAGAATCTGTTGATTGAGCTATCTTAATTCTCTCAACTATACTGGACTAAATTTGCATACTAGTCATCAATGCCACGTTGGTAGAAAGAACTATCTCTATTCCCATCTTCTGAAGATCCGCTAATAACTATAGTTGTGCTGTTAGAAAATAAGCTCATGTTCTCTACTCAACGCATCTGCAACTATATTGGCCTTCCCAGGATGATACTGCAGGTTGATGTTATAATCCACTAGTAACTCTAGCCATCTTCTCTGATGCATGTTTAGATCCTTCTGGGTAAACACATACTTAAGACTCTTGTGGTCGATGAAATCTCTACCTGGTCACCATATAAATAAGGGTTATTTTTATAAGGGTACTAGGTTTATGATATAATTAGACTTTGGGTACTGGGTTTGTCCATTTTAGAGTTTGGATACTCGAATTTTTTTAGTAACACATTTTAGTAACAAAAGTGGACTTTCAGTGACGAAATAAGTCTTTTAATGATGAATGTTTGTCACTAAAATGTATCACTAAAATGTGTCACTAAAAAATTACAGTACCCAAAGTCTAAAATGGACAAACCCAGTACCCAAAGTCTAATTATATCATAAATTTGGTACCCTTATACAAAATAACCCTATAAATAATGCCTAAAAATCTTGAGTGCGAAAACCACCGCTGCTAACTCCAAGTCATGTGTTGGATAATTTCTCTCATGATCAGGAAGCTGACGTGAAGCATAAGCTACTACATTGCCATGCTGCATTAAGACGCATCGTAATCCTCTGCCTGAAGCTTCACAATAAACTGAAAATTCTTTCGTCCCATTTGGAAGCGTAAGAATGGGTGCCGTCAATAATCCTTGCTTTAACTTCTCGAAGGAACTTTGAAACTCTACTGTCCAAGCAAACTGTACATCCTTACGGGTCAATTGCGTCAATGGCGCTGAAATCCAAGTAAAGTCTGGTAGAAATCGTCGGTAATAGTCCGCCAATCCTAGAAAACTGTAAAGTTCTACGATGGTACTGGGTACTGGCCATGTCTCTATAGCCGCTATCTTCTGGAATCTACTTCCACTCCACCTCTGGTGATGATATGACCTAAGTAAGAAATACGATCAAGCCAAAATTTGTACTTGCTGAACTTCGCGTACAACTGGTGCTCTTTGAGAATCTGAAGGACTACTCAAAGATGTTGTTTATGCTCTGCCTCACTCTTGTTGTAGACCAAGATATCGTCTATAAACACTATCACGAACTGATCAAAATAAGGCATAAATATGTGATTCATGAGATCCATGACTACTGCTGGCACATTGGTCGCTCTGAATGGCACAACAAGAAACTTTTGATGCCTATATCTAGATCTGAATACTGTCTTCGGATGTTTTGCTCTCTGACTCTAATCTGATGGTACCCTGACCGCAAGTTAATCTTCAAGAATGCTGCAGCTCCACTGAGTTGATCGAACAAATCATCCATCCTTGGTAGGGGATATATATTCTTGATTGTTACAGAATTCAAGGTACGATAATCAACACATAAACTTGACGTACCATCGTTCTTATTTACAAGAAGCATCGATGCTCCCCAAGGTGATCCACTAGCACGAATGAATCCCTTGGTTCTGAGTTCTTCAATTATCATGTATAAGATCTCCAATTCTGAAGGTGCCATTCTGTAGACTCTCTCTGATACTGGTGTCGTCCCTGGAATCAAATTAATGGTGAACTCTATCTCTCTCTCTATGGTGGCATGCCTAGAAGCTTTTAGGGAAATATATCAGAAAATTCTTCTACTACTCTCGAAAACTGAACTGCTTCTGTTACTGCCATCCGTAAAATTGGTGGAGAAGGTTCTACTTCGCCTCTGGAAAACGAAAACTCTTCTTCACCGGGAATACCAAAATAATCCTGCCAACATGGCAGTCTATTCTTGCATACTGATCCTTCAACCAATCCATTCCTAGGACCACATCATAGTCGGCCATCGAAAATTCTATCAATCTAGCGGAGAACTCTCTACCGCTAACTACGATTCGACAGGAAGAAAAGACTATATTTACTCCCACAAGACCGTTACTAGTAAGTATATTGAGTCTTACTGATAATGACTCGAGCTCCAATCCTACTTGTGTTGCGAACCGTACAGACGTAAATGAATGTGATGCACCCGAATCAAATAATACTGATGCTGGAAAAGAGTTGACAAAAATGATACCAGCAACCAACTCACCTGATGAAAATTCTTTTGTTACTATCAGAGCCATAGCTTGACCCTGTCCTCTTGGTGCTAGTCCCATTTGCTGGTTACTTCTCTGCCTGTTCTGAATCTGAGCTTGAGTTTGAACATACTGTTGTAGCCTTTTGATGACGGAGTGCTTGAGCCTGAGGCGGCAATGGCCTCGGAGGCTGGTACTGATGCTGCACTAGTATTGGTCCCCTAACCGATGGACTGGTTAGGGTTGACGAAGATGAACTTGCTCGTTGCGGACAGGACCCTATCATGTGGTCTGGTGCCCCACAAGCCAAGCACAACCCCTGTGACGCCCCAGAACCAGAATACTGGAGAGCGGGGATGTACATAGCCAGCTACGTATATTGAAATGGAATCCATCTCGCTACGGTCACGGCTGTCTAGATATGAGGGTTTACTACAAGCCAACGATCTCTTAAGGTTAAGCCTATTGTCTCAATCTCAAGCAAGTAATATAGTTACAAGATGTTAGACCTCCAAATATACAATAAAAGACGTCCCAAATATTACATATTGGATGAACATGAAGCTAGTCGTACAAAATGTCAAGACTAGAAAGAGTTCAGTCATACATGATCAACCCTAGGATTTTTTAATCATGTTACAGTCCGTAGGTAGACAGTAAGTAAATATGCATCGAGCTAACAGGTGCTCGTCGGCTAAACACCTCAAAAGAATAATTTTATAATGTAGTGAGCGAAACAAAATAGAAAACCCACTCGTAGCCCGGGTTCCTTCTAGTCGCCACCATCGGGCTGGAGGTTCGGTAGATCTTCAGGAGCTGCTCCAAAATCTGGCCACACAAAACCAGCTGGGTCAAACCCCAGAAAGTGCAAGTGCCACAAAGGAGGCCACGAAATAAAAACAAAAGCCAGCATATCAGATCATAAGGAATAAAGAAAGGTACAAGTAATAAAGAGAACAACAGGACAATAAATAACTAGGGACGTGGAACCATTCCGGGAGCCAGGTTACAACCCTTAAACCAAACAAGGACCAGGGTCGTAACCCTTCGCCTGAATAGCAATTTATCTCTACCCATTTATTGTTAAGATAAGTAAAACAATCATGTTCAGGGGTACCAGGTACAGGGACTAGACGAGACTTAGACAGGGCTGGACACCATCCATTCTAAAACGGCCAAGCAATTACTACGGCTTACTACTTAACTAACTAGGGTTATCACAAGCCTAATTACTAACAAGATGCAAATGAGAAATTCCCAGACCTAAGCCCTGCAGACTTTCAAGTTATCCTTCCGCGGGTTAAGAGTATGGTTGGGTACATCGCCCAGGAGATGATATACCCTTAGGTGACTTAGAGGGTACAACACATGACAGTGTGCTGGAAATGTGCCCTACTCGTCGGCAGGCTACAAGTCCATTTAAAGCGCCCAGATAACGAGATCGCCTGTGACTAGAAATTCTCCAAGAACTATAGTTTGATCTAGTCATTAGCCTAATCCATATTTAGTATGAATCCTGACCGTGGTAACCAGGATGTCACGTCCTAGACATAATACGAGACAAGACAAGTGGATTGCACAAAGCAGCAAGAATGAACGCCCACGGAGTCAGAGTTGGTTATATGAGTCAAGTTAGCCATTGCAACAGCGTCAAGTCAAGTCAATTTACAAGTTACAGGTTTACAAGTTACAAGTCAGGAGTGTACCGCCACGGGCCACTATCAAGTTATCCAGTATCAAGATTAATCATGAATTACAGGTTAAAAGTTAAGGGCACACCCCACCGGTCACTAGCAAGAAGATCAGAAAGTACTAGAATCATACTTCACAGAAATCATGAAAAACCGTATTAGTTATAAGCAAAACACCAAAAAAAGAACCGTGCCAGGTCGTGTTGGGTCGAGACAGTCGAGCTGTTGGAACAAGATCTCAAGACCCCAATACAAAAAAGAGAAGCCAAGTCTAAGGAATAAAACCAAACCATCATGAGTTGAACTGCACAGAAAATGAACTGCGCATGAGTTGAACTGCGCAGGAAATGAACTGCACACAATTGAACTGCGCACAGATAAACTGAGCATGAAATAAACTGCGCACAGTTGAACTGCGCACAGATAAACTGCGCATGAAATGAACTGTGCATAGATGAACTGCGTACAGTTGAACTGCACAGAAAATGAACTGCGCACAGTTGAACTGCGCAGGAAATGAACTATGCACAGATGAACTGCGCACAGATGAACTGTGCACAGTTGAACTGCACATGGCCTTGCGCTAAAGAGCGCTGGCCGACGGTCATCTTCTCCACCAGGCCGAGAGATAACTCAAGAACACCAAAAATTTCAAATCTCTATAACTTGGCCAAATCAAAACAAAATTTAGATTTTCAAAGTTCTAACTTGTGTAAAATTGAATTCTCTTCCACTTGAAAGCCTCAAAACAAGGAAAAATCTAAGTTTAATAGATCAAAACCAAGAAAATCTGAAAATAGTAAAAACTTAGATCTAGAAAAATGGAAGCTCCAAATCACAAATACCAAGTTCTAACGTTGTTCACCATGGCCTAATCTAGCTAATGGACAAATAAAATGGGGTGCTTATTTGGTGGCAAGGTGCACTTGCCTATGGTGTTGGTGTTGTGTGGAGGAAGGAAGAAGAAGATGAAGAATTAATGGAAGTTATGAGGAGAGATAAAGTTAGGTGGGGTTTTAATGAGGGAGGGTATGTTGTGTTGAGGGTGGAGATTAACTAGGGTGTTCCAATGCATACTAAACCAAACCAATCCAATTCCTTCTCCACAAAATAAAACCAAGCCAGGTCCAAAACCCGTTTTACGAAAAAATCAAAATTCGCAAGTTAAGCCAAAACACAATTACAGGCCATAATCTGAGAAAATAAAATACAGGTCCAAAATACATATATGCCTAATTAAAATACGTATTCCGAAATACGAACGTTACAACTCTACCCACCTTAAAAGAATTTCGTCCTCAAAATTTAAATCAAGATGCTTAGAGATGTAAGAGCCAGCTATGCTATCCACAATTAAGCTACACTAAGCAAACAATCAAACAATCATACATGAAAGCAAGGGATGGCAAGCATAAGGTATAAGAAAGACATTATACCTTACGAGTCAAACAAGTCGGGATATCGCGATCGGATGTCGTCCTCACGCTTCCACATTGACTCACCTAGAGAGTGATGACCCCAAGCAACACGGACTAAGCTAATAGTCTTGTTCTTGAGTACCTTCTCTCTCCGGTCCAATATAGACACGGGCCTCTCCTCATACGAAAGGTTGCTACCAACAACCAATTCCGAATGGTCCAGGATATGGCTCGGGTCCGGGATGTACCACCGTAATTGGGACACATGGAATACATCATGCACCTCACTTAGCGACGGCGGAAGAGCGAGACGATAGGATACATCTCCTACTCGCTCCAGGATATCGAACGGCCCTATATACCTAGGACTAAGCTTTCTCCGTACGCCAAAGCGAATGACGTCGCGGTTAGGCGAGATCCTAAGGAATACATGGTCGCCGATAGCAAACTCTAAGGGACGTCGATGAGCATCGGCCTAATGTCGCTGGCGATCTTGGGCCACTCGAAGACGATCTCTGATCCCTCTGACTACTTCAACTTTTTGGGCAATCATTTCTGGACCGAGCATCTTCTCTCTCCAACATCATCCCAGGCTAACGGGGATCTATACTTCCTACCATACAGTGCCTCGAATGGGGCCATCTGAATACTGGCCTGGAAACTATTGTTGTACGAGAATTCTACCAGGTACAGGTGATCCTCCCATGAACCACCAAAGTCAAGGGTACAAGATCTCAACATATCTTCAAGAGTCTGAATTGTGCGTTCCGACTGGCCATCTGTCTGCGGGTGATAAGCTGAGCTAAACTGAAGGTGAGTTCCCAAACTCTCTTGCAAGCTGCGCCAAAAGTGTGACGTAAACCTTGAATCTCGATCCGAGGTGATACTGAAGGGCACACCGTGAAGCCTAACAATCTATCTGAGGTACATCTCTGCTAGCTGAGCCGTAGATTGCCCAACTCTAAATGGGAGAAAATGAGCCACCTTCGTGAGCCTGTCAACTATAACCCAAATAGCATCTCGACCAGCAGGGGATCTAGGCAATCCAGTCACAAAATCCATGGTCACATGCTCCCACTTCCATTCTGGAATCGGCAAGGGCTGAAGAAGTCCAGCGGGCCTCTGATGTTCAGCTTTAACCTGCTGGCAAACCAAACACCGAGAGACAAACCGGGCTATCTCCCTCTTCATGCTAATCCACCAGAAATGCTGACGAATATCACGGTACATCTTCGTGCCACCGGGATGAATAGAATACTGTGAACTGTGAGCTTCTGCCATGACCTCCTGTCTGACATCTCTACTGGATACACAAAGACGAGTGCCGTATCGAAGTATACTATCTTCATGGATACATAACTCTGGCCTTCTTCCTGCCTCACACTCTGCTTTGAGTCGTTGAAGCTTGGAATCTGCTGACTGCGCTCTCCGGATCCTCTCAACTATGCTGGACTGAACCTGTAGACTGGCCATCAACGCCACGTTGGTAGAAAGAACCACTTCAATTCCCATCTTCTGAAGATCTGCCAATAACTCTGGTTGCGCTGTTAGGAAATAAATCCCGGCTCTCCTGCTCAATGCATCTGCTACAACGTTGGCCTTTCCTGGGTGATACTGTAAATCCACATCGTAGTCCACCAATAGCTCAAGCCATATTCTATGCCGCATGTTAAGGTCCTTCTGGGTGAAAACATACTTCAGGCTCTTGTGATCAGTAAATATCTTCTCATGATCATGAAGTTGACGTGATGCATAAGATATTACCTTTCCATGCTGCATCAAGACACACCCCAATCCTCTGCCTGAAGCGTCGTAATAAACTGTGAATCCTCAGGTCCCATCTGGAAGTGTGAGAATGGGAGCCGTTATCCAACCTCGCTTCAACTTCTCAAATGATTCCTGGTACTCTGTTGCCCAAGCAAACTACACATCCTTACGGGTCAACTGGGTCATCGGTGCTAAAATCCTTGCAAAATCTAAAACGAATCGTCGGTAGTAGCCGGCTAATCCAAGGAAGCTGTAAACCTCTGCCACTGAGCTAGGTACTGGCTATGTGTCGATAGCCACAATCTTCTGGAGATCTACTTCCACTCCTCCTCGGGTAATGATGTGTCCCAAGTACGAAATGCGATCGAGCCAGAACTCGCATTTACTGAACTTGGCGTACAACTGATGCTCTCTAAGCGTCTAAAGAACGATTTTGAGATACTGCTCGTGCTCTGCTTCGCTCTTGCTGTAGACCAGGATATCATCTAGGAACACGATCACGAACTGATCCAAGTAAGGCATGAAAATGCGATTCATGAGGTCTATGAATACGGCCGACGCATTGGTTGCTCCAAAGGGCATAACAAGAAACTCCCAATGCCCATACCTAGATCGGAAAGCTGTCTTCTAGATGTCCTGCTCTCTGACTCTGATCTGGTGGAATCCTGACCGTAAGTCTATCTTCGAAAACACTGAAGCCCCTTGAGTTGATCAAACAAGTCATCTATCCTCGGGAGAGGGTATCTGCTCTTGATTGTCATCGAGTTCAAGACACGATAATCTACACATAACCTGGACGTACCATCCTTTTTTTTCACAAGAAGCATCGGAGCTCCCCAAGGCGATCCACTTGCACGAATGAATCCCTTGGTCCTCAGTTCTTCAATCATCTTGTATAAAATCTCCAACTCTGAAGGCGCCATCCTGTAGACTCGCTCTGATACTGGTACTGTCTCGGGGATCAAGTCTATAGTGAACTCAATCTCCCACTCTGGCGGCATCCCTGGAAGTTTCTCTGGGAAGACATCTGGAAACTCTTCAACTATTCGGGGTAACTATACTGCTGCTACTGCCATCCGCAATACTGGGGAAGATGGTTCCACTGCGCCTCTGGAAAATGAAAACTTTGGCTCGCCTGGAATACTAAAGACAACCCTACCAACATGGCAGTCTATCGTAGTATACTGGTTCCTCAACCAATCCATGTCTAAGACTACATCATAGTCTGCCATAGGAAATTCTATGAATCTTGCGGGAAACTCTCTACCGCTAACTATGATCCGACACGAGGAAAACACTTGATCTACTCCCACAAGATCATTACCAGTAAGTATATTTAGCCTCACTGATAATGACTCGGGCTCCAATCCTATCCATGTCGCGAATCGTGCAGACATGAATGAATGCGATGCACCAGAATTAAATAATACCAATGCTGGAGAGGAGTTGACGAGAATAGTACCTGCCACTACCTCACCTGGTGCAACTTCTTCTTCCATAGTCATCATCATGGCCTGACCTTGTCCTCTAGCTACGGGTCCCCTCTGCTGGAAACCTCTCTGCCTACTCTGCACTTGAGCCTGGGTATACTGCTGCTGGTTCTGCTGATGAAACGCCTGGGCCTGAGGCAACAATGGCCTCGGGTACTGCTGCTGCTGCATAGGTGCTGGTCCCCTAATCGATGGACTGGTTAGGTTAGAAGAGGATGAACTACCCCTATTCGGACAGGCTCCTATCTTGTGATTTGTCGCCCCACAAGCCAGGCACAATCCCTGCGCCCTACGACAATCTGCCACCACGTGCCCTGGCTTCCCGCAATGAGAACATCCTATCGCAGAAGTCTGCTTCTGCTGCTGCGGGTACGTCGGGGTTGAATGCTGAACCGACGTCACTGAGGTCGCCCGCCTCGAAGTTCCAATGGTCAAACCTCTAGCTGCCGGGGCTGGAGCTGATGATTGGGGCATCTGATTGTGGGACCGCTTCCTACCTCCGTTCCTGTCCACAATCCTCTGGGAGGTGTACTCGTACCTCCTAGCTGTCCTTAATACTGCATCGAACGTCTGGTGCTCGAACTGCTCGACTGCCAACAAGATCTCCAAATACAGTCCCTGCTGGAACCGCTGGGCCCTATCAAACTCGGTCGCCACCAAGGTGGGGGCAAACCTACTGAGTCTAGAAAACGTAGATGCATAACCGTCGACCGTTCTGCCTCCTTGCTTCAAGTTGGTAAATCTCGTCTGTAGGTCGTACCGAGCTACAGTATCGAAATACTTCGTCTGGAATCTTTCTCAAAATACCGCCCAAGTGACCGGCGTCGCTAATCCTACGGCCTGTGCCGTCCACCAACTACGAGCCAAGTCCAGCAACTGTAAGCGTACCGCCGCCACCTTCTCATTCTTAGGTGTCCTAGCTGCTTCCAGAATCACCTCGGTATCCTGAAGCCAAGCGTCCGCGGCAATCGCATCTTCACTGCCGTCGAAGAATGGAGGGTTCAGGCGCTTGAAGCTGTTGGCCGTGCTGTTCCCTGGATGACCGCCTCTAGTCAAAGCATCTGCCACTACCTGGTGCAAGGCGTCTCTTCTACGGTCCTGGAAAGCTATCTAGGTCCTAATGAGACCTACCAAGGTGCCATCGTCAGGCTCTGCAGGCTGGACGGGCCGAACTGGGGGCTCTCCTCCGGGAGGTACAACTCTGGAGGCTACTCCGGAATGCTGGGCTTGATCTCCGGGTTGCTGGTCCACGGGAAGTGCTCCACCTTGCTGATCGGCGGGGTCAGGTACAGTGCCGCTGAAGAAGACGACACAGGGAAACAATAAGAAAGGACCAGGACAGATCAACGATACAGCACATGATCAGGGCAAGAATCCAAAGATTCAAAGGATATGAACGGAGATCAAAGATGAGTACTGATTGAGACATCTATTTGGTAAAACCTCACATATCTTGAATGTCAAGACCTGCATGGGCTAC
Organism: Iris pallida; assembly: GCA_029216955.1. Taxonomy (NCBI): domain Eukaryota; kingdom Viridiplantae; phylum Streptophyta; class Magnoliopsida; order Asparagales; family Iridaceae; genus Iris; species Iris pallida. The sequence continues at coordinate 56,758 of JANAVB010043064.1, read as the reverse complement.
CACTTAAACCATGTGACGCCCTAGAACCAGAAAAATAGAGAGCGGGGACGTACATAGCCAGCTACGTATATTGAAATGGAATCCATCTCGCTATATGGATACGGCTGTCTAGATATAAGGGTTTACTACAAGCCAACGGTCTCTTAAGGTCAAGCCTATTGTCTCAACCTCAAGCAAGTAATATAGTTACAAGATATTAGACCTCCAAATATACAATAAAAGGTGTCCCAAATATTACATATTGGATGATCATGAAGCTAGTCGTACAAAATGTCAAGACTAGCAAGAGTTCAGTCATATATGATCAACCCTAGGATTTGTTAATCATGTTACAGCCCGTAGGCAGACAGTAAGTACATATGCATCGAGCTAACAGGTGCTCGTCGGCTAAACGCCTCAAAAGAATAATTTTACAATGTAGTGAGCAAAATAAAATGAAAAACCCACTCGTAGCCCGGGTTCCTTCTAGTCGCCACCAACGGGCTGGAGGTTCGGTAGATCTTCGGGAGCTGCTCCAAAATCTGGCCACACAAAACCAGCTGGGTCAAACCCCAGAAAGAGCAAGTGCCACAAAGGAGGCCACGAAATAAAAACAAAAGCTAGCATATCAGATCATAAGGAATAAAGAAAGGTACAAGTAATAAAGAGAACAACAGGACAATAAACGACTAGGGACGTGGAATCATTCCGGGAGCCAGGTTACAACCCTTAAACCAAACAAGGACTGGGGTCGTAACCCTTCGCCTGAATAGCACTTTATCTCTACCCATTTATTGTTAAGATAAGTAAAACAATCATGTTCAGGGGTACCAGGTACAGGGACTAGACGAGACTTAGACAGGGCTGGACACCATCCATTCACAAACAGCCAAGCAATTACTACGGCTTACTACTTAACTAACTAGGGTTATCACAAGCCTAATTACTAACAAGATGCAAATGAGAAATTCCCAGTCCCAAGCCCTGCAGACTATCTAGTTATCCTTCCGCGGGTTGAGAGTATGGTTGGGTACATCGCCTAGGAGATGATATACCCTTAGGTGACTTAGAGGGTGCAACACATGACAGTGTGCTGGAAATGTGCCCTACTCGTCGGCAGGCTACAAGTCCATTTAAAGCGCCCAGATAACGAGATCGCCTGTGACTGGAAATTCTTCATGAACTATAGTTTGATCTAGTCATTAGCCTAATCCATATTTAGTGTGAATCCCTGACCATGGTAACCAGAAAGTCACGTCCTAGACATGATGTGTGACAAGACAAATGGATTGCACAAAACAGCAAGAATGAACGCCCACGGAGTCAGAGTTGGTTATATGAGTCAAGTTAGCCATCACAACAGCGTCAGGTCAAGTCAATTTACAAGTTACAGGTTTACAAGTTACAAGTCAGGAGTGCACCGCCACGGGCCACTATTAAGTTATCCAGTATCAAGATTAATCATGAATTACAGGTTAAAAGTTAAGGGCGCACCCCATCGGGTCACTATCAAGAAGATCAGAAAGTATTAGAATCGTACTTCACAGAAATCACGAAAAACCGTACTAGTTATAAGCAAAACACCAAAAAAAGAACCGTCCCAGGTCGTGTTGGGTCAAGACAGTCGTGTTGTTGGAACAAGATCTCAAGACTCCAATCTACAAAAGATAAGCCAAGTCCAAGGAATAAAACCAAACCATCATGAGTTGAACTGCGCAGGAAATGAACTGCGCATGAGTTAAACTGCGCAGAAAATGAACTGCGCACAGTTGAACTGCGCACAGATGAACTGCGTATGGAATGAACTACGCACAGTTGAACTGCGCACAGTTGAACTGCGCACAGATGAACTGCACATGAAATGAACTGCGCACAGATGAACTGCGTACAGTTGAACTGCGCAGGAAATGAACTGCGCACGGATGAACTACACACAGTTGAACTGCGCACAGTTGAACTGCGCATGGCCTTGCGCTAAAAAGCGCTGGCCGAGGGTCATCTTCTCCATCAGGCCGAGAGATAACTCAAGAACACCAAAAATTTCAAATCTTCATAACTTGGCCAAATCAAAACGAAATTTAGATTTTCAAAGTTCTAGTTTGTGTAAAATTGAATTCTCTTCCACATGAAAGCCTCAAAACAAGGAAAAATCTAAGTTTAATAGATCAAAACCAAGAAAATTCGAAAATAGTAAAAACTTAGATCTAGAAAAATGGAAGCTCCAAATCACAAAATACCAAGTTCTAATGTTGTTCATCATGGCCTAATCTAGCTAATGGACAAATAAAATGGGGTGCTTATTTGGTGGCAAGGTGCACTTGCCTATGGTGTTGGTGTTGTGTGGAGGAAGGAAGAAGAAGATGAAGAATTAATAGAAGTTATGAGGAGAGAGAAAGTTAGGTAGGGTTTTAATGAGGGAGGGTATGTTGTGTTGAGGGTGGAGATTAACTAGGGTATTCCAATGCATACTAAACCAAACCAAACCAATTCCTTCTCCACAAAATAAAACCAAGCCAGGTCCAAAACCCATTTTACGAGAAATTCAAAATCCGCAAGTTAAGCCAAAACACAATTACAGGCCATAATCTGAGAAAATAAAATACAGGTCCAAAATACATATATGCCTAATTAAAATACATATTCGGAAATACGAAAATTACAACCCCTGTGCTCTGCGATACTCTAAAATCACGTGCCCAAGGTTTCCACAATGAGAGTATCTTATTGCGGAAGATTGCTTCTGTTTTTGTTGCTGAGGGTACGTCGGAGTCGAGTGCTGAACCGACGAAATTGTGGTCGCCCTCCTAGGAGCTCCAATGGTCAAGGCCCTAGCTACCGCAGCAGGTGCTGATGACTGGGATAATTGACCATGAGACCTCTTCCGTCCTCTAGTTCAATCTACTATCCTTTGGGGAGTATATTCATGCCTTTTAGCTGCTCGTAAAACTGTATCAAATGTCTGGTGCTCAAACTGCTCCACTGCTAGAATAATCTCTAGGTGAAGTCCCAGCTGGAATCGTTGCGCTCTGTCTAATTCGGTCGTTACCAAGGTAGGAGCAAACCGACTAATCCTAGAAAACTCGACCGCATATCCATCAACCGTCCTTCCCATCTGCTTGAGATTGATGAACCTTGTTTGTAGATCATATCGAGCTATGCATCAAAGTACTTCGTCTAAAAAAATTTGCTGAATAGCGCCCACCTAATAGGCGTCACCAAACTAACTGCTTGTATCGCCCACCAGCTGCGGGCTAAGTCCAATAATTGTAGGCGCACAACGGCAACCTTCTCTTAATTTGGAATTCGAGCTGCCTCCAAAATAACCTCTATATCCTGAAGCCAAGCATCAGCAGCAATCGCATCTTCACTGCCGTCAAAGAAAGGAGGGTTTATGCGCTTGAAGTTGTTAGCCGTACTGTTCCTTGATGACAAACTCTACCCATAGATGCTTGTACTGTTCGCTACAGAGCATCACCCTGATGATCTTGTGATACAAGCATGTCTTGGATGGGTCCCATCAGGGTTCTATTGTCAGGATCTACAGGCTGAACTGGTGGCTCTGGATAACTGGAAGGCATGACTCGGGATGCTGCCCCTGAGTGCTGGGATTGGTCCCCAGGTTGCTACTGGTCCACTTGTTGTTGCTTCACTGGAGGTGCTCCATCTGGCTGATCGGTAGGATCGGAAACAATACCACGAAAGAAATAATCTGGGGAACAATAAGGAAGGACCAAGATAGATCAAGGATAAAGCACCTTATCAGGTCAAGATTCAGGAAGAATAGAAAGCACGAGTAGAGATCAAGGGCAAATACTGATTGAGACAAATATTTAGTAAAACCCTCACACATCTTGATTTACAAGACCTGCATGGGCCACCACTTAAACTGTGTCATATCCCAGAACCAGAATATTGGAGAGTGGGGGACAGACACAGCAAGCTACGTACATTAAAGTGCAACCTACTTCGCAATACGGTCACGGCTATCTAGATGCATAAGAGTTTATTTACATGCCATCAGTCTCTTATGGTCAAGAACAAACCTAGTGTCTCAATCTCAAACAAGCAAATAAATGTTACAAGATGTTAGATCATCAGACATACAAGGTAAGGCATCCCAAATATTACATATTCAGATGATCATGAAGCTAGTCATACAAAATATGAAGACTAGCAAGAGTTAAGTCATACATGACCAAACCTAGGATTTGCCAATCATGTAACAGCCCTTAGGCAGACAGAAATTAAAGTTTCCAACACGAGCTAAGACTTGCTCGGCGGCTAAATGCCTCAAAAGAATAATTTATAATAGAGTGGAAGAGCAAAATAAGAGAACTCACTCGTTGCAACGGTTACTTCTAGTGTTCACCATCTGGCTGGAAGTTAGGTAGATCCTCGAGTCCTACTCCGAAATCTGGCCACACAAAACCAGTTGGGTCAGAACCCAGAAAGAGCAAGTGCAACAAGGGAGACTCCACTTAGGAACTAAAACCAGCATAAAATGAATAGAGGAACAGATAAATCAACATAATTAAATAGCATAAGACATGCTTTAAAGAACATACTAGCTTGCATTAAGAAAATAAGAGGTGGAATATAATTTCCATGTTAATCATGAGATAATCATTCAGGCACGACCAATCAAGTCCTACGGCTTGCTATCATTAGCTAACTAGGGTTATCACAGGCCTAGTTACTAGCAAGATGCAGTTGAGATATTCCCGCAGTCACAAGTCCTGCAGACTATCCAGGTTATCCAGGCGACGTTACAAGAGTTTATCAAGAATTAAGAGAATTATTAGGTGACTTAGAGTGCAACACATGACAGTGTGCTGGAAATACGCCCTACTCGATAGTAGGCTATAAGTCCACAGGTGTGGCTGGGATAACGTTATCACCTGTAACTGGAAAATCTCTCTATATGAACTACTTAATCAATCTATTCGTTAACCTAGCCAAATTCATTATGAATCCCTGACCGTGGTAACCAAGAATCCATGTCCTAGACATGATGCAAGATAGGACATGTATCTTGTACAGGCATAATCAAAAAAATCAACCACGGGGTCAAGACAAGAGTTACACTTAGCAAGTCAAGAATGGATGTTGCAACAGCAATCAAGATTACACATGTCATGTCAGGTTTACTTGTCACTTGTCAGGAGTACTTATCAGGAGTGCACCTTGACGGGCCACTATCAAGATTATCAAGACTGGATCATGTTGTCATGTTCAAGTCAATTCTGTCATGCTTAAGTTTAAATTATAAGCTCAATATTAACAAGTTATCAAGTGGAGTCGTCGCAAGTTAGGCCAAGTACAGGACACATGTAAGGATAAAAAATGTTTATACTAAGAAATATCGGGAATTAGCAAGGATATATGCGCGATGGAGATATGCGTGGCAAGGACCATGTGGCGCATAACGCACGTACGAGATATGGCGGAAGTTGGCGCACATGAAAGTGCGTAGGCTGTGCGCAAGTGCACAGGTGCTCAGGCTGCATGCAAGCGCGCAAGTGCGCAGGCTATGCACAAGTACGTAGGAAAGTACGTAGGCTGCACGTAAGTGCGCAGGAAAGTACGCAGGCTGTGCGCAAGTACGCAGGAAAGTATGCATGCTGCGCGCAGGTGCGCACTTTGCGCACAAGTGCGCAGGTGTGCAGGTTGCGCGCAAGTACGTAGGTGCGTAGGCTGTGCGTAGGAAAGTACACAGGCTGTGCGCAGGTGCGCAGGCTGTTCAACTTCCCTAATTCAGCACCAAAGTACACAGAAAACCCATGAACACAAAATTATTATAACTTCTTCAAAATAAGTCAAAATCAAGCGGCTCAAAAGCCAAATTTGGGTAGATTGAAATTCCCCACAACATGGAACCCTTAGATTTCGAAAATAATAAAGTTTAAGAGATCAAAACCAAAAAAATCGAAAAAACTACAAACTTAGATCTACAAAAATGTAAACATAAAAACCAAAAACTCGAAGTTCTAAAGAGGCTTAGAATCAAACAAGAAAGACAATGGAACAATAAAAGTTCATATCCATCATAAAGCAAGTTGCACTTGCTTAGGGTTGGTGGAAGGAGTAAATGAAGAAGAAGATGATGAAGTAAATAAAATTAATGGAGGAGAGAGAGAGAGAAGTTGGTTTTTATATCAACCCTCTCATCTCAACCCAAACCAAACCAAGCTAAGCCAAGTTGAACCAAACCAATTTAAACCGAGTCAAGATTAAACCAAGATAAGGCTAAGTAAGACAAGTCAAAATACAGGTCACCCGACAAATGTCAAAAATTCGTACAAGCATTCTGAAAAAACACGTATAACAGAAAATGGGAGTGACAACTTGCAACTATTTTGGGCATCATGCCGAAGATTGTCCTTTCCGGGCAAGGGACAACATAATAGAGGAGCTGACCAAGGTCTTGAGGGAAGCAGGGATGATAATGGACGAATACTAACGATTTCTCAAGATATATTTCAATTGAATGCGACACCTAACACGATGTCATCCAAAGCTTGGATGTATGTTGCCGGGGAACCAACACTAGTTGTCCAATCAAATAAGGTGCCTAACGTTGGCAACTATGAGGCATGTCAACTTGTCATTCCCTAGTCCCAAAACGAGGATATGCGGAAAGGCTAGTTATGTATCAAGTGGACTCCTGTCCAACTAGAATACGTATAAGCTATCTAGAGGCTAAGTATAATTGTCTAAAATGTCAAGTCAACTATATCTCAATCTACAACAAAGTAATATCAATAGCGAACTAAGTTCACTAAAGTTGATCAGACAATAATACACTGATTCTAGAATAGACAAATATATTAGAGTGGATCCCCAATAACACATATGTCATGAACAAGCTAGAGGAAAGAATAAGCTTGCAAATACTATGTTGTAACAGCAACATAAAGCAATATAGGACATAAAAATAAATATAAAAGAATCTAATGAAGGTGTTAACTAAATATACCTAAAATCCTGTAGAACAATACCTTCTTGTGGATCGTGAGGCAACTCTAGAGTAGGAGTGAATAGACTGCAGTTGAATAATTATCCCATATTTAAAACCTAAATGCACAACACCAACTAATAAAGCAATAAATACATATATAAAAAATATAGAGTTTAGCTAGAGAGACCAAACGCAAACACGAGGATTTATATTCGTTTGTCTCGAGAACTCTTGCTCGATGTTGAATCCACTACTAAGTGAAACACAAGCTTTGATTCGAAGTGCTTGCGACTTCTTACGGACTCGTGTTTTTTATCCGAAGTGTACCACTATTTCAACTTCAAGCTTTTGAGAAAGCTTACTTAGATTTTTTTTCAAGTATGTACAACTCTTACAAACAAACTTCTAGTCGAGATTGCACTTCATCGATTAGAAGCACAGGAAGTTTCTTTTTGAGTAGGTGAGAAGATTAAGGCTCAAGGAATAGGTGAGAAAGTGAATGGATCAATAAATGATTGAATGAATGAGTGATTAGAAATGAAGAAAAGCTCATCTATTTATAGGACTTTATAGGACCGAGTTCGGGCAGAGTTCGGTCATATACCGTTTAAAAAATCGACCGTTGTAAGTCGAGTCATCATAGGAGAAGGCTGACTAGGGTTTATATTTTGGGGAACCAAATTCGATGCAAGTTCTGAAAGAACTCGGTCCAAGTTCATTTTTTCAATTTCCAGAAATTTGTGGTTTGTTTTTTGACTATTTTAGGTTAGGAATGAACTTGGTTTCAAGTCATAAATGAATGATAAGTTTGGGTATGCTTTTTAAGTGAACTTGAGTGCTACAAAAATCATTGAATTGCAATACAACTCACAATAAGTCCTAGACACAATAAAGAGAAAATACATAACAAAAGTAAAAAAAAAATGTATCCAACTTCTTTGTGATGTAGCATCTTGTAAGCAGTCTTCTGTTTATCCATGTTGTGAAGTATCGAACCGTAGTTTTTTAATTATTGAAATCGGATCTCCTATTTTATGATAATTGACAAACAATCATTGATACGCAATCTTGTACTACATATAAGATATAGTAATGTAGCAACTTGTAGAAAGTATTGAAAGTAAACTCCCCCTAATGAATGATTGTCATATCATCATATTATTTCTTCCCCGTTGTCTTTTGTCGAAATAGTAGCTCCCCCGAAATAGGTAAACCATAAAATACAAAAAAATGTTATAGAAATATATAGTTATTGACAATACATTGCAGTGAAAATAGAAATAGCAAAAAGCAACCCAATCATAGAATCATGACTCAACTCATGTCTCATAAAAGCATAAATAGTAGCATGAATAAAAATATAGCAAATATCTAAACCAAGTCTAATTTATAGTGCAAAATAATAATAAAAAACCTACATAGCTAGAACATTATATGTCCTAAAAATCAAGTTGCATCTATCAAATAGGCAGAGAATTCTCAACTTGCATCCTTCAAAGAGACTGCACAGGAAACAGATTGTGCTACAAATCGAACGTGCGAGCTGAACTGCGCTATCACCCGAGTGCGCTACGCTGACGTGGAAATGCCATCATTAACTGACAAAGATTAGATCTTCTGACAGCCTGACAGCCCGAAAAACAAGGAGTCCGTTCGTTCCTTCTGCAGCACAGCGCTCGAGAACAGCTGTACAACTTCAGCACAGTCTGCCAGTCCAACTTCAATGCAGTCTGCCAGTCCAACCTCAGCACAGTTTGACCAAGTCTAAATCCTAACGCTGTCCAGTGACTAGAAGGAAGCACAGTCTGAAGCTAGCGCTATTCGATTAGCACAATTCATTAAATAATTGACATTTATTATATGGCTTACATGCCATCAATTGCTCGCCACGTGGCAACCGCCTGTACACGACCAAGCGTATTTCAAGCAAACAATACCACGTGTCTAAATACAGTTAGCCTATGATCGAGCAACTGCCCAATAGGCCAGCACAGTTTGCAGTCTGCCAGTCTGTCACCAGTCCAGTTCATCATGCGCAATCCTGAATAACTACAAATTAGTTATTTCTAGAACTCTATAAATAGAGTTTCAAGTCCTTCATTAAGGACATCAGATTATATTATCATCAGAGATCAGGTGTTCTTGTCCAAGTGTTGCTGAATTCTTCAGAGGCTATCGTCTTCAAAGTTCACATCGTCCAAGGGATAAAGCGATCGTCTTCAGATCGGATTCCTATAGTTGTACTTTTCCAAAATTCATTGTACTCTTGTACGATTCCATAAAGTTTGTGAAATAGAAGACTTTTGTTTTTGCAAACAAAATGGCGACTCTGCTGGGGACGACTTTCTCCTCCGACGAGAAAGTAACAACTCAATGTGACGCTGCGTCTATCGAAAAGATACGGAAGACGCTGGTTGTGAAGGTCAACCAGATGGCCTACGAAGCCATGATCAACTCCAGGACCACCCTTCGTACTGTAACTTCTGCCACGAGCAAGGTTCGGCCTGTGTGGGTTCCCAAGACTGCTGCGTAGCCTGCTGTCTCCTCTGACATGCTGCCAGTAGCAACTTCTGCCTCTGCACAAGTCTCCATCTCCTCTGCCAAGGTGCAGTCCAAAGCCCATGTGGTCCAGGCACAGCACACTTCTTCTCCTGCCTCTGTACAAGCCACTTCCTATGCTGCTCTGGCAAAGTGTAAGACTCTTCTTCCCCTAGCGCAACTTACGGCAACTTTTGCTCCTGCACAATCAACTGTCCCTTCAACCAGAGTGCAACTTAAGCCTTCTGGGACCAAAACTCCTGCTGCACAAGCTGCAACTCCTGGAGTTTCTATGGCCAAAAGGCCATCTGTCAAATCCTCTCAGGCGTAATCGGCCAAGGCGCCTACTGCTGCCATAACCCGAGCGCAGGTGGCTACCCCTCTTGTTCCAGCACAGTCTAATAGGGATAGCCCTTTGGCTAATCTCCCTTATTCTCACAGCAAGGGGAAAGATTATGCTCCTCTTTCCAAGCACCCTGTTGCTCCAGCGCCAGCGCAATCCACTGGGGGTAGTCTGTTGACTGTTCCTTCCCCTCTCCAGAACAAAAGAAAAGGCCCGTTGGTCTTTTCTCAAACTTTCTCGTTCCACGGTTTAGAAGACAACAGAGAGAAACGCTCTTTAGCCAACCCTTCCTCACAAAACAAGGAAAAAGGTCCTTTGGTCTTTTCTTAGTCTTCTCTGGTTTTTACCTCGGAAGATCAATCTCAACGTGCCTCGGCATCGATCAGTACAAAGATCCTCTCAAACAAGAATTTTTTTCTCCCTGCCAAAGGAAAATGTACCGATCAAAGAGGTATTCTGCCTACACCGGTAGCGGACCTCCAAGATCTTCCAACTCTCCGGATATCCCGCTCAAAGTAAGGAAAATTACTGGTGTCTCAGACAGAAACCCCTGAGGGTGAGTTTGCTGATCTATGGGTTTATCTCAATAGACCTCGATCTATATCAACTTCAGCAAAATGTAAGCGGCCAATGTCGAAGATGAACCTGCATCAGAGGAAAACTTTCGGGAAAAAAATCCTGACACCTATGCTAACAAAGTGAGTACTTCCCTGTATACTCACGGGACAAAACATCTGGAGAATCGGAACCATGTTCCGAATGTTGTCAAAGAATATATCCCTCAAACATTTTCTCGTCATGTTATTGTTCCTGACCTCCGAGAATACCTTAAGCAAAAGCGGAACAATATTTCAACACCTCCAATTCAATCACTTGAACGCCATTGTAATCACAAGGTTGTTATCAAGTGTTGTTGCCAGACAACAAAATGATCCGTCTTCGATCGTCTGAATTTTGCAACTTCTGAACCAATGTCAGAAAATGAAGACGAAGTGTTGTATGCTTCCATCAACATGGCTTCTCGAGACACTGGGGGTAGAAAGTGCTCCAAACACGGCAAGCCTCGCAGGCCCAGCCAGCGGTACTTAGATTTACTCCAAGAATCTTCTGAAGGAGTATTTCAAAACACCCGATCCCGAAGTCGAGACACAATCGGGCATAAAAATCTTCTCCAAGATCTTTCTGGTCATCTCCCTATTTCTTATTCAGGAGATGATTCCTTCTCTGATTATGATGCATACAGCGAAAGTTCTGAACAGACGGTGTCTTCTACTGTACCTAGAGCAATGACAGCTTATGTTGTCACTGAAGACCCAGACGCTTCTAGTTCAGCAAATCAAGAACAACGAATAACTGTACTGGAGGACAAGCTGAAGACCATGGCTGAAATGGTCGCAAGTATGTATTTTGTCATCGTGGCCCAACATACGATATCACCGACCGCACCTACTGCAAATCCTGAGATTATAGAATCATCGGTGCCTGTCAATGCAGGTCTTGGGGTAGTATCTCCTCAAATATTCCCTGTACAAATTTAACCCACACCCAGTCAGTCAGGAGCTGGAGGTAGCACTTACCACGCTGTTCCTCCCCCTAACACTATAATTTAGCCTGCTCCTTCTGCATCATCGAAGGATGCTAATGAAGTCGTGAAACTCTTGCGCCCTCAATTCGAGGCTTTTAAATAGAAGGATAATTTACAAAGATTGGGAATCAAGCAACCCTATCCTATTGAATGGAAAGAAGTCCCATTTCCTCCTAAATACAAGATCCCCATAATTTTGCTGTTTGATGGCAGCACTTCTCCGAGTCAGTTCATTAACCATTTTTAGGTAATGACTATTCAACTTCAGCCAAACGATGCTCTTCTTACTAGGGTATTTATCGGCTATTTAGCCGATGTAGCATACGATTGGTACAGAAGCTTGCCTGAAAGTTTTATTGAAAGATTCTGCCAAAAAGCATTAAAGATGCCTCCTGGAACTCCGACCGCTGTAACTATAGATACCTGTAAGGCAAATCTTTTGCCTATTATCAGCATGAGGACAGGGTCAACTCAATTTTAAGACTGGCCATCATTCATTATCAATGCTAAAGCAGCTAAAGTTAGCGCTGACAAGTTCAAGCAGCTGGGGGTACACATGTCTAACCCCGACCGGGATGAACACCCGACATCTAGTAGCGGTAATCGCCAGAACAACCGCAAGAACAAAGAGACCTTGAACATTAATTTAAAGAGCAAAGAATCTATGGCTATCAACGTAGCTCCACCTACGTCTACTTCTACTCCTTCTGTCCCTCCACCGAAGGAACCTCGGCCAAAAGTAGAGTACTCCTTTGACGAGAATGACACCGTGAGCATCTTCGATTGTTTGATCAAAAGCAATAAGCTCTAAATCCCAGACCCAAAGAAGTCTAACGAGGTCGGTAAGACTGATTATCCCAAATATTATGTTTACCACAGGTTCATTGGGCATCCCACTCGAGCGTGTTACGTACTCAAAGGCAAGATTCAAGAGCTAGTCAACGCTGGTGTTATCACCCTTCAACAAGATGGGAAGACTGTTACCGCGAACATGGTCTCAGTTAAGTTCGATAACTTTCCTCCACAGATGGTACAGCATGGTGTCATCCATATCCCCAAGGCCACTCTTGAGATCGAGAATCTCCCCCCTCCATGAAGTGAAGATCTCGTTCCCTTATCTCTTGATAATGGTGAGATTGTATGGATCCACCCTGACCTTGTTGCAGATTTCGAGGCTCCTTCCTCGTCTAAGCAGAAAGAACGATCCAAGGGCAGAACAAAGATCTGTAATATGGTGTCTTTTGACCCCATAGTTGAAGAGGAAATCCTGTTGGGCACCAGGTTAGGAAAAGCCTATCTACGGGAATTTCCCGAAACTCGAGAAAACCTTGCCTCTTCTACTGAGTCTGCTCCAGTGCAACCTATTTCTACTGAAGATATCCTTGCTGCATCCTCACCGACTGTAGAACCAATTCCCCCTAAGCCAACGGCAGCCGACAAAGACAAACAACAAGTCCGCTTTGACAAGCCTTTGAAGAAGTCATCTCCTTCTGGACTAGAGAAGCCATACAACTTTGATGTTTTGGCTCAATTAGCTAATACACCAGCCAGGCTGTCGATCTTCGAGCTCTTGCGCCTCTCCAAGGAGACTCAAAAAACTCTGGGTGAAGCTTTAATGCAGGCGAAAACCTATCTAACTCTTCTAAAGAAGCCAGAATCAGAGCCTGTCTCTTGCCTCCACTGTCACAGTGTGTTGGAGTTAATTCTAAACATTACCTTCACACAGGATGATATACTGATGGAAGACAATAGGCATGACCATCCTCTATACTATACAGGATACATCGACACAATGAAGGTCGATCGTATTCTGATAGATCCTGGGTCAGCACTCAGCATCATGTCGAAGATAATGCTAGATGTATTGAAGATCCCAGTGCATAGTCTTTCTGGCACAATCACCACCATCCTGGGGTTCAACCAGGGAAGAAGTGAGCCTCTGGACAAGATTCGCCTAAAACTCCAAATAGGCAATCTCTGCACAAAGGTGACCTTCTATATTATAGATAACCATGGTTGCTCTTACAATGCTCTTTTGGGAAGACCATTCCTTCATGAATACAACATTGTTCCTTCAACTCTCCATCAATGTTTCAAGTACATTGATGACAATAGAGAGGTTCAAAAAGTGGTTACGGATCTCTACCCTTTTAAAGGTGTTGAAGCATATTGTAACGATGCTCGCATGTATAAAGATGAGTTCATGAAGATAGTGCTGGCTTTAGACACTGAAGAAGACCAAGAAGCAGTGCCCAATGACACCCTCATCATACCTGTTAAAGGGCGTGTTTCTCATCTTCAGTCCTCCAAACCACTAGCTATTCACTTGCCAGTCCGGAAGCAATCAACCGATGGTGGTCAAGATCAAAGGGAGCTCACATCTTCTGAGCCACTTGTTATCGACCTACATCGTAACAAAGAAAAAAGGTAGCTCACCTCTTCTGAGCCGCTTGTTATTGACCTTCGTCGTAGCAAGCCTCCTCTACGTTCTTCTTCTCCCCCTCTTGTAATCAATCTGACCAAGCCTGCTAAGGCTAAAGGTCCTGTTGTAAATATGGATGTACAAATCAATGAAAAAGTATCTACTTTTTAGTACACTGATGTCATTTATCATGCTAAATGCTATTTGGATATGCTAGATAGCTTTCAGTCATTTACAATCGGAGTCGTACAATCTCTTCAGACAGAGGTCTTGATTGAACATCCAGATGACTCATGTTTTGTTGTCCCCTCTCGAAAGAGAGGCGAATGTCTAATACCTTTTAGTAAAGGACCAGAACAGAAATTCAGCTATACTGTCACGACCCGCACCCGCTAAAAGGGCACATGACGCGACAACGCCCAGCCCTCACCGGAAAAACGGCGTGGAACGCTGTGGATTTTCTAGTCTGACAACAGTTTATATATATAACAAAACCTGTCGAGAATATGGTCAACTCCGAACGGAGGACAAGCAATGAATATATATAAGTGCTCAATCAGAACTCTAAGATGATAAGTAAAGACTGAAAGATAAAGACAACAAGACGATAAAATATAACCTGTCAAGTCCAATACAAATAATATACAAGTCCAGTCTCTAATACAGTCCAAAAGTAATACAGTCTCAAAAGTAACTGGAGACAAAGTCCAGTATAAAAGACCTACTCTAACTAGACAAGTGGTATGGTCTCGTCGGGCGGAGCTACGCCCTGCGGAACCAAGTCCAGGCCTACTACGTCGTCCGGACCGTAGTAGGTATAGCAGTCTCCCTCGTCGGCATCTGTAATATTTTATCAACAGTCCAGTCAGGATGGAACGAGTACATATATCTTATAACAGATCTCAAGATAGAATAAAAGCTATAAGACTGTAAATAGAGCATATACAATGAATCATGGAGTGTACATGTATGTATCATGGCATGGTAAGCTGTAGAGCTAGAGCTAGAACAAGAAAATAGAACGGGATTATGGTATGTACACAAGTCAAGGAAAGCTATATGTCCAATGTGTGTGAGTAGTAGTTTCAACTTGTGATCGGCTTGGGTACCTATCAAGAACTGGCCTGGCAAGTCATTTGTGCGGTATATGACTCACACTGTTCGGGAATGCGGGATGGATCTGATCACAGGCATACGCTACTACTCTCCCTACCCCAACTGGTAGAATAGATCCAAACAGGACACATCACTGTACGGGATTCTAATGAGAAGGTAGTTAACCTTTTCTAGAATCAGTGACCATATATTGAGTAAGAGCTACAAGGGAGCTTGCACAATACATCCCAACCTAAGAAGGAGAAACATCTCTCGTCGGGATCCAGGAATACCAATCCTTGAGAACCATGTGTCAGGAATAAGCATATCAATACTAAGTACATGAATCATAACAGTTATCATAAATTAGGAATAAGTATCAGAGAATGTACTCACCTGTAAGATGATAAAATATGTCGACCGGATCAACTGCAGTGTCTCGATGACCTATAGAGAACAAGACGTATCAATACTATATTTAGGAAGTAAAGTTAAATCAAGTTAAATCCTATTTAGTCATTCTAGGTCAAGACATGTCTAGTCGGGTCAATCTTGGTCATGGGAGAACATTAGAAGTCAATCTGAATCAAACTAGGTCGAAAACTGGCTTACCGTTGACTTTTGGTCAACAGGTCAACTCTGGTCAACTCTAGGTCAACTCTAGGTCAACTCTAGGTCAACCCTAGGTCACTGGTGACTAATAGTTGACTTTTAGTCAACTGTCCAAGTTAAATTGAATTTGGGACTAAATTGGGTAAAGTGTTGACCCATAGTTGACTTTTAGTCAAAAAAGTCAACCGTGGTCAACCGGGTCCAAGACTAGGTTTAGTCAGCTAATTCTACTCATTATCAACCTATACAACCTATATCCAAGTCCATCTTGGACTTGGAAACTCAAATCTTGGCCATGGGCCAATTCCCTATTTTACCCTTAAAAATGGTAAAATTCTTCCTTCGGCGATTATCTAGTTAGCCTACCTACGCTTGATATTCTGACCCGATCTCCCTAGGGTAGTATGATACTAACCTATACATACATTACCTACCAAAATACCTAGGTAACGTGGACATCCAGTCCATGATACGGCCCGTTGCAGATATCTTGAATATTTTAAGATACGCACTGATACGGCGCGATACCGGCGCCCTACGACCCCGATTTCCACTCGGGAGCCTACCCGCAAAATCTAATTCACATAACCTAGGCCTACGTCAAGTTTCGACGCGATCCGATACTCGGAACTCAATTTCGCTCTCTAACTCGATTTCTCCTAAAAACTCCCCTTTCTAGCCCTTATTCTAATTCTCTTCCTTTATCCCTTCCTCCAACTTCTTCTTCCTATTTCTCCTCTAATTCTTCTTCTAACTCCTCCTTCCTATTCTTCTTCTAATTTCTAATCTCTTTTCTCTCCTAACTCCTTCTTATTCTCCCTTTCTAATTCCTATTTCTTCTTCTTCTTAACTTCTTTTCTTCTACTTCTTCTTATTTCTTTTTCCTTCTTCTTTCTATCTTAACTATCAAACTATCTAACCTCTTCTTCACATATCTATCAATATATACATATATATCTACCTATATATATACATACATATATATACTTATGGGGGGTTTATAGTGGGGGGTTTATAGGTGAAAAGGGGGGATTGGCTGCTAATGCAGCTGCCACTGCTGCAAATTCTGCTGCTGCTGCTACAGCTGGTTGCTGCTGCTGCTGTGGCAAGGCCACAGCAGCTAGCTGCTGCTGCTGTGATCTCCCTTCTTCTTCTCCTTCCTTTCTACTTCTCCTCTTCTTCTTTCTATATATATATATATATATATATATATATATATATATATATATATATATATATATATATATATATATATATATATAAATACCTAGATACCTATATATCTATCTATCCATAAATCTATATATATATATATATATATATATATATATATATATATATATATATATATATATATATATATATATATACATACACCTATTAGATTATATATAGGTGTATGTATATATATATATATATATATATATATATATATATATATATATATATATATATATAAACACACATACACATATATATATATAAATACATACACACACACCCTCCCACAAACACATACTCACACTCTCACACACTCACACAAACACACTCACACTCTCACACCACTTTCATGACACAACACCACCACCACCATTCTCTACACACACACACACACACAAACACATATAAACATATATATACATATATATACATATCTATATACATATATACATATATACCATTTAATAGAAAAACCCCCAATAATTTTAACCTAGGTTTTCTAGGGAAGACCTACAAATTATAGGCAAAATGTAGAGAATCCTATTCTCTACAATTAATGTGAGAGAAATAAATAGAGAAGAGTAATAAATAAGGAATTAATGGATTACCTAGATGTAGTTTCTTGTAGGGAAGAAGGCTTGGGAAGAAAGGAAATTTGAGAAAGAGAGAGAGATGTTTACTTAATGAAGAAGAAAAAGGGGGGATGCCTAGTCATGGCCGGCCAAGGGCTTTGGGGTTATTAGGTTGGGGATCCACTAAGCCCCCAACCCATTAAGCTTAGTTTGGTTTGGTTTGAAATCGGTTTGGTTCGGTTCATTTTGGTTTAGCTCTAACTAACTAAATTAGCCTCTATAATGACTAATTAAGCCATAGAAGATGGGTTAAAGATTTCTAGCCTAATTATGATGGCATGTGGGCCAAGCCCAGCTAGTATGTGGGTCCCACTAGGGTCCAGGCTACCCTGGTCTCCAAATTGAGTCCGAATTGGATAAAATTCAAACCGACTCAAATAAATTCCTAAAAATCATATAAAATCAAATAAAATTCCTAAAATATTATAAAACTTGAAAATGATAAAAATACCCCTAATTTGAAAACTGGGGGTGACAAATCTACCCTCCTTAAAAAAATTTGTCCTCGAAATTGAATGAGAACTAACACGGCAATCATGAATTGAACAAGGAAAGAAAAAGCTAGAATTTTACCTCAAGGCTCGAAGAGATATGAGAATCGCTCCCGTATGTCGTTCTCCCTCTCCCAGGTGGACTCACCTGGAGAGTGGTGTCTCTATGCAATGCGAACCAAGGGAATGACCTGGTTCCGGAGCACCTTCTCTCTTCGGTCCAAGATCTCAACCGGCTTCTCTGGATAGCTGAGTGTCGGTCCCACCATGATCTCGGAGTGGTCTAAGATGTGACTGGGATCTGCCACGTACTGTCTCAGCTGCGACATGTAGAACACACTGTGCACTCCCTCTAGCGCGAGCGGTAACTCCAGTCGGTAAGCCACTGCACCGACCCTGCCCAGGATACGGAATGGTCTGATGTATCGTGGACTAAGCTTCCCGCCGCCACCAAAACGAATCGTGCCATGCGTCGGAGAAATCCGCAGAAAGACAAGATCATCAACCTAGAACAAAACACAAGACTTAGAGCTTGATCTAAAACAATCACAATCAGACTCAATACTAGAAAAATCTAAATTATACCTCAAACTCCAATGGCCTCCGGTGGCTATCGGCCCAATGTCGCTGCCTATCCTGCGCCACCCGAAGTCTATCCCTGATAACCCTGACCTTCTCTGCAGCATCCACCACCATCTCAGGGCCAAGCAAAACCCTATCACCGACATCATCCCAAGACAAGGGAGTACGGCACCTCCGTCCGTATAGAGCCTCGAAAGGTGACATCTCTATACTGGCTTGGTAGCTGTTGTTGTAAGCAAACTCTACCAAGTGAAGATGGTCCTCCCAAGATCCCCCAAAGTCCAAGACACAGGTGCACAGCATATCCTCGAGGGTCTGGATCGTCCTCTCCGACTGCCCGTCCGTCTGGGGGTGGTATGCGGTACTGAACTTGAGCGATGTGCCCAAGCTAAGCTGCAAACTCCGCCAAAAGTGGGAAGTGAATCAGCTGTCCCGATCCGAGACTATACTCACTGGCACCCCGTGTAATCGGACTATCTGCCGCACATACATCTCGGCCAACCTCTCCGTCGACAAACCCACTTTGAAAGGCAAAAAGTGGGCCGATTTGGTCAATCGATCAACAATGACCCAAATCGCATCCTTCCCTCCTGGAGAGCACGGAAGCCCAGATACAAAGTCTATAGTAGTATGCTCCCACTTCCACTCAGGAATGGGTAGTGGCTGGAGCAATCCATCGGGTCTCTGCCTCCCGGTCTTCACCTGCTGGCACACCAAGCATCTCGAAACGAACTGAGCCACCTCTCGTTTTATGCCATACCACCAAACATGCTGTCTCAAGTCTCTATACATCTTGTTGGCTCCGGGATGCATAGAGTACTGAGAACGGTACGCCTCCTGAAGAACCTCCTCCCGAAGTCCTCCGCTCGGCACGCACAATCTGGTACCATGCCTCAACGACCCATCCCCTGCTATAGAGAACTCATCCAACAATCCTCTCTGGACCTGCTCCCTGATGTCTCTCAGAGCCTCATCCTCAAACTGAGCTGCCCTGACTCTGTCTATCAGCTCTGACTGCACCTGGAGACCCCACATCTGCGCCCCGAACCCAGAAACTATCACCTCTATACCCAAGCTCTCCAGATCTGCCAGAAGATGACGATCCATCGTCAAACACATGGCCACGGGATACCTGCTCAAAGCATCCGCGACCACGTTGGCCTTCCCCGGATGGTACTGCAAGGATATATCATAATCCTTCATCAGCTCTAACCATCGCCTCTGCCTCATATCTCCTTCTGGGTAAACACGTACTTCAATCTCTTGTGATCTGTATAGATCTCAACTCGCTCTCCATACAGATAGTGTTTCCACAGCTTCAAAGCAAAGATGACCGCTGCCAGCTCCAGATCATGGGTAGGGTAATTTCTCTCATGAGGACGTAACTGCCTAGATGCATAGGCAATCACCTTCCCGTGCTGCTGAAGCACACAAGCCAAATCCCGTCCTGAAGCATTACTGTAGATCGTATAACCACCAGATCCAGATGGCAGCGTCAAGATAGGAGCTGTAGTTAACCTCGCCTTAAGCTCCTCGAAGGCGGCCTGGCACTCATCGGACCAAACAAACTCATCGTCCTTCCTGGTAAGGCGGGTCATCGGCTGGGCAATCCTGGAAAAGTCCTGCACGAACCTCCGGTAGTAACCTGCCAGACCCAGAAAACTCTGAACCTCTGCTACTGAGCTCGGCGTAGACCAGGACTCTACTGCAGAAATCTTCTTCGGATCCACTGAAATCCCCTCGCCAGAGACAACATGGCCTAGGAACTCCACGCGATCCAAGAAGAACTCGCACTTGGACAGCTTCCCATACAGCTGCTCCCTCCTGAGAGTGTCCAACACAATCCTCAGGTGCTCATCGTGCTCCTCTGGTGTCTTCGAATAGAGGAGAATGTCATCAATGAAGACCACCACGAACTTGTCAAGGTACTGATGAAATACCTTGTTCATCAAGTTCATGAACACCGCCGGGGCGTTGGTCAACCCAAACGGCATGACGGTATACTCATACTGGCCATAGCGGGTCCAAAAGGCAGTCTTCGGAATGTCATCCCGCTTCACCTTCAGCTGATGTTACCCAGTACGCAAGTCGATCTTCGAGAACACCCTCGCGTCGCTCAACTGGTCGAACAAGTCATCAATCCTCGGCAGAGGATACTTGTTCTTGATGGTAAGGTTGTTGAGCACCCTGTAATCAATGTACAGACATATCGTACCATCCTTCTTGGGGACGAAAAGAACTGGCGCGCTCCAAGGTGAAGAACTCGATTGAATAAAGCCCTTGTCCTCCAGCTCGTCGACCTGTCTCTTCAGCTCCGCTAACTCACTATTGTTTATTCTATAGACATGCTGGGAGATAGGCTCAGCACCAGGCACTAGATCTATAGAAAACTCAATATCACGATCTGGCGGTATCCCGGGCAGCTCCTCGGGAAAAACATCCAAGAACTCAGCAATGAGTGGATGTGGCAATACCGGCCCCGCCAACAATGCTCCGTAGAATCTATCTCCCTGCTCCACTGCACCCCTGGTGAACTCATACTCCGGCTCTCCCGGCGGCCTAAATAGAATCCTGCGCCCTCTGTAGTCGATGCTAGCATGGTGCATGCTCAACCAATCCATACCGAGTACCACATCGTAACTCGGAAGTGGCATTACGAGCAGACACGCACTCAGCTCCCGGCCTCTCAAAGAAACTCTTCGCCCCTTGTAAACATTATTAACTATGATGATGCCATTCCCAGTCATAATCTTGCAAGTCCTACCCAGATATTCAGCAATAATATTGTGCCTGAGAGCAAAGGAAACAGACACAAAACTGTGCGTAGCACCAGAATCAAATAAGGCCAAATCTGGAAAAGAATCGAGCAGAATAGAACCTGCGACAACATCCGCAATAGGCTCCATCTCCTCGGCTGCAAGAGCAAAGGCTCTACCCTGACCACCCCTCTGCTGGCGGTGCTGAACAAACTGCTGCTGCTGAGTCGAAAGCGGACCTCGCTGCTGAACTACCGGCACACAAGCTGGTGCCCTCTGAACGGGTGCCCTCTGAGCTGCTCCAGTAATACGGGGGTTCTTGAGACACTCCCGCATCTGATGTCCAGCGGCACCATAAAAGAGACACAGCCCCAGTCTCCTCCTACATAACTCAAAGAGATGACCGGGCTTCTTGCAGAAGTGGCACGGTGGATCATCCTGTCCCGGACGCTGCTGACCCCTCTAGACAAACGCTCTGGCCTGCCCCTGCTGCTGGTGATGCTGGAACGACTGATGCTGTAGCTGAGGGCGCTTAGCAGCCCCTGCGCTGCTACTGGCCCCCGAAAACAAATCTCGATCCCTCTTCGGATTCAAGCCCCACTCCCTCTCCACCTTCCGAGCCTCCACGTAAACCACTGCATATGTCGCATAGAAGGAAGGGATCAGGATCTTTATATCCCATGCCAATCCCTCCCGGAAGTGCTCCGCTCGGATCACCGGGTCACTCACCATGTACTCCGCGTATCGGCTCAGCTGGCCGAACTCCGCCGCATACTCCTCTACGGTCATACCGCCCTGCTGCAGGTTCTGGAACTGCCGCACCAGGCCAATCTTGTCCGTGGAGGAAAAGAACTTCTCTCTGAACAGGGCCCGAAACTCAGCCCAAGTATGGCCCTCTCCTGCAAGAGCCGGCTCATTCCAGAACCATGTACGGGCAATATCAAACAACTGCAACCCAACTGCCTCGACCTTCAGGTCGTCTGCCAGGCGGCAGGCCCTCATCTGACGCTCGATATCCTCGAGCCAGTCATCAGCATAAATAATGCCCTCGATCCCCTTGAAATCTCTCGGACCCAGCTTCTTGAAAGCCTGGATATCCCCGATCTTTGGCTGCTGCTGCTGCTGAACCTCCTTCTGTGGAGCCCCACGCTCCACTACCGCCATAGCCAATCTGTGTGCATCCTCCATGCCCTGGCGCATGGCCTCTGTCTGCCTCAACTGAGCCTCGTGCTGAGCCCGCTGGGACTACAGCACCTGGTGAAAGAACGCTAGCATCTTCTCCATGTCTGTGGGCAGAGAAGGCAATAGAGGAATAGCTCCCATCATCACCGGAGGAGTCCCCTGCTGAGGAGGAAGAACGCCCCCGACAGCTCCCGCTGTAGCCCCGGCACTACGGGAAGAGCACCCGCAATGGCCCCAGGGACGGTCATCGAGGTAGCTGGAGGAGTACCTCCGAGAGCCCCAACAGAGGTCCCATCAGCCAGGGAAGTGACCGGAGCCTGTCCGCCAGAGGTGGCAGACCTCTCCGTCTCCCCGTGCTCCTCACCAGGAGAATGAGTCATCACCATCCTGGAGACAGATTGAAAAGAAAATATCAATATGGCACATGAAGGATTATATCAAAGGAGGACAGATAGAAAACTGTAAATCAATATCAAAGACGGTAAGCAAGATAAGCAAGAAAAGATCCTACTGTGATTGAGCACTCTTAGCCTACTACCTCTTATGTGTAACACAGGCTCGTAGTCAACACTCTAAGACGAGTGCCGCTACGACATCGCACTAATTGCGACTTCAGGACCTGCATGGGCCACCACTAAAACGTGTCACGACCCGCACCCGCTAAAAGGGCACGTGACGCGACAACGCCTAGCCCTCACCAGAAAAACGGCGTGGAATGCTGTGGATTTTCTAGTCTGACCACAGTTTATATATATAACAAAACCTGTCAAGAATATGGTCAACTCCGAACGGAGGACAAGCAATGAATATATATAAGTGCTCAATCACAACTCTAAGATGATAAGTAAAGACTGAAAGATAAAGACAACAAGACGATAAAATATAACCTGTCAAGTCCAATACAAATAATATACAAATCCAGTCTCTAATACAGTCCAAAAGTAATACAGTCTCAAAAGTAACTGGAGACAAAGTCCAGTATAAAAGACCTACTCTAACTAGACAAATGGAATGGTCTCATCGGGCGGAGCTATGCCCTGCGGAACCAAGTCCAGGCCCACTACGTCGTCCGGACCGTAGTAGGTACAGCAGTCTCCCTCGTCGGCATCTGTAATATTTTATCAACAGTCCAGTCAGGATGGAACGAGTACATATATCTTATAACAGATCTCAAGATAGAATAAAAGCTATAAGACTGTAAATAGAGCATATACAATGAATCATGGAGTGTACATGTATGTATCATGGCATGGTAAGCTATAGAGCTAGAGCTAGAACAAGAAAATAGAACAGGATTATGGTATGTACACAAGTCAAGGAAAGCCATATGTCCAATATGTGTGAATAGTAGTTTCAACTTGTGATCGGCTTGGGTACCTGTCAAGAACTGGCCTGGCAAGTCATATGTGCGGTATATGACTCACACTGTTCGAGAATGCGGGATGGATCTGATCACAGGCATACGCTACTACTCCCCCTATCCCAACTGGTAGAATAGATCCAAACAGGACACGTCACTGCACGGGATTCTAATGAGAAGGTAGCTAACCTTCTCTTGAATCAGTGACCATATATTGAGCAAGAGCTACAAGGGAGCTTGCACAATACATCCCAACCTAAGAAGGAGAAACATCTCTCGTCGGAATCCAGGAATACCAATCCGTGAGAACCATGTGTCAGGAATAAGCATATCAACACTAAGTACATGAATCATAACAGTTATCATAAATTGGGAATAAGTATCAGAGAATGTACTCGCCTGTAAGATGATAAAATATGTCGACCGGATCAACTGCAGTGTCTCGATGACCTATAGAGAACAAGACGTATCAATACTATGTTTAGGAAGTAAAGTTAAATCAAGTTAAATCCTATTTAGTCATTCTAGGTCAAGACATGTCTAGTCGGGTCAATCTTGGTCATGGGAGAACATTAGAAGTCAATCTGAATCAAACTAGGTCGAAAACTGGCTTACCGTTGAATTTTGGTCAACGGGTCAACTCTGGTCAACTCTAGGTCAACTCTAGGTCAACCCTAGGTCACTGGTGACTAATAGTTGACTTTTAGTCAACTGTCCAAGTTAAATGGAATTTGGGACTAAATTGGGTAAAGTGTTGACCCATAGTTGACTTTTAGTCTATATATATATATATATATATATATATATATATATATATACACCTATATATAATCTAATATCCATCCCTCTATCTATATATATACATACACACACACACATCTCCATATACATATATATACACACACACACACACACACACATATATATATATATATATATATATATATATATATATATATATATATATATATATATATATATATATATATATATATATATATGTGTATGTATATATATATATATATATATATATATATATATAAACACACATACACATATATATATATATATATATATATATATATATATATATATATATATATATATATATATATATATATATATATATATATATAAATACATACACACACACCCTCCAACAAACACACACTCACACTCTCACACACGCACACAAACACACTCACACTCTCACAGCACTCTCATGACACAACACCACCACCATCATTCTCTACACACACACACACACACAAACACATATAAACATATATATACATATATATACATATCTATATACATATATACATATATACCATTTAATAGAAAAACCCCCAATAATTTTAACCTAGATTTTCTAGGGAAGACCTACAAATTATGGGTAAAATGTAGAGAATCTTATTCTCTACAATTAATGTGAGGGAAATAAATAGAGAAGAGTAATAAATAAGGAATTAATGGCTTACCTAGATGTAGTTTCTTGTAGGGAAGAAGGCTTGGGAAGAAAGGAAATTTGAGAAAGAGAGAGAGATGTTTACTTAATGAAGAAGAAAAGGGGGGATGCCTAGTCTTGGCCGGCCAAGGGCTTTGGGGTTATTGGGTTGGGGATCCACTAAGCCCCCAACCCATTAAGCTTAGCTTGGTTTGGTTTGAAATCGGTTTGGTTCGGTTCGTTTCGGTTTAGCTCTAACTAACTAAATTAGCCGCTATAATGACTAATTAAGCCATGGAAGATGGATTAAAGATTTCTAGCCTAATTATGATGGCATGTGGGCCAAGCCCAGCTAGTATGTGGGTCCCACTAGGGTCCAGGCTACCCGGGTCTCCAAATTGAGTCCGAATTGGATAAAATTCAAACCGACTCAAATAAATTCCTAAAAATCATATAAAATCAAATAAAATTCCTAAAATATTATAAAACTTGAAAATGATGAAAATACCCCTAATTTGAAAACTGGGGGTGACATATACAGATGATAGCAAAAGTAATGATACAAGACGTCTCCAACTACGTCGTTATAGCCAACAATCAAAAGACATCATCCGAAAGATGGGTTATGACTTCAAGAATGGCCTCAACTATGGTAAGGGTAGACGAACTCCTATCCGTACGGCTGTTCCGAAGGGAAAATCAGAAATGTACTACAGCAGGACGAAAAGAGGTCTTGGATATGCTTCACCTCCAGTCTTATCTCCAGAAGTCTCCGAATCCGATAGTGAAGAGCGTTCCAACTCTTCTGATTCTAGATCATAGGATTCTGACACTAGCATCGGTCGAGTTCATCGATTGATCGTATCTTCTAAAATGGTCTCTGTTGAACTCCCAGAAGGCTATGATGAAGACATAAAAGAAAATCCTGAAACAAATCCTTGGGCTCAACGAATGGACACCCAATGGGAACTCCGATTCGAGCAATGAGAACCTCCTACCGAAGATCAATTGGTCCAAATTGACGTGGGAGGAAATGGGTCACCTCGTCCAATATTCATCAGCAAGAACCTTCCAGAGGCAGATAAGCAAGAATTAATTCTTCTTATTCGAGAATACATTGATTTCTTTGCTTGGAATTATGAAGACATACCAGGTTTAGATCCCAAAGTTGCTACTCATAAACTGAATATTTTGCCTAATGTAAAGCCAGTCAAGCAACAGCAAAGGCGATTCAAGCCAGAAATGATGGACGCAATTGATGATAAAGTCAAAAATCTTATAGCTTGTGGCTTTATTCGAGAAGAACAACATCCAGATTGGGTAGCTAATGTTGTCCCAGTCTTGAAAAAACTGGAAAAGTTTGAGTTTGTATTGACTTTCGGGATCTTAATGAAGCTTGTCCAAAGGATGAATTTTCTCTTTCTATCACAGATGTCATGATCGACAATACTTATGGGTTTGAAAGGATATCCTTCATGGATGGATTCTCTGGATACAATCAGATTCGGATGAATCTTGAAGATGAAAAGCACACTTCTTTCCGTACTCCTCGTGGAGTCTACTGCTATACCGTGATACCATTTGGTCTCAAGAACGCTGGCACAACTTACCAACGAGCTATGAGTACCATCTTTCGAGATCATCTTCGTAAGACTGTCGAATGCTATGTGGACGATATTGCTGTCAAGAGTTGTCTAAAAGAAGATCACATCCAAGATTTAAGAACTATCTTCAATCTAATGTGCCAACATCAGTTAAAAATGAATCCCACCAAGTCATTCTTGGGTATCTCTAGTGGTAAATTTCTCGACTTTGTCATTATATCTAAAGGTATACACGTGGATCCCGAGAAGATCAAAGCCATTCAAGAGATGCGTCCTCCACACAACTTAAAAGAGTTACGAGGATTCCAAGGTCGACTTGCATACATCAGGAGGTTCATTTCGAATCTATCTAGACGCTGCAGACCGTTTACTTAGCTAATGAAGAAGGGTGTATCTTTCGTTTGGACCGAAGAATGTCAACAAGCATTCGATGATATAAAAAGGTATCTGATGAACCCACCAGTTTTGGTACCACCAATCTCTGGTATTCTATTTTTAATGTATGTCCGTACTATGGATCATTTATTGGGTGCTTTACTTGCCCAGAAGAATAAAGAAGTCCATGAACAAGCCATTTATTATCTCATTCGTACTATAATTGGTGCTGAATACCGTTATAGTCTGGTCGAGAAAGAATGCTTAGCTCTTATGTTTGCTGTTCAAAAGAGAAGATATTACATCATTGGACAAACCATTCATGTCATATCCCGAGTCAATCCACTTTGATTACTAATGAAGAAACCCAGTACACTCAATTCTCGGTTAGCTACATGGGCCATTTTGCTAGCCCAATCTGACATGGTATATGTTCTATAAAAGTCTGTCAAGGGTCAAGCGCTGGCTGACTTCTTAGCAGCTCATCCTATACCAGAGACATCCAAACTCTATGATGAAATTCAAGATGAGACATTGGAATCAAATATATTCTCCGAAGAATTTCCTACTTGGCGTCTATTCTTTGACGGTGCATCCAGGATCGGACCAAATGGTATCATCGTCGCAGGAGTTGGGGTTGTTCTTGTTTCTCCAGACGGGTCAGCTAACCAAAGAGCTTACTCCTTGGATGAACCCTGCTCCAACAATGTAGCAGAACACAATGCTCTACTCATTGGACTCCAATTAGTAAAATAGTTGGGCGTCAAATATCTTGAAGTCTATGGCGACTCCAAGTTGGTTGTTAACCAGGTAAGAGGAACCTATGAAGATCGCCATCAATATCTAGTGCCTTATCATGAAGCTATAATCTACATGGCTATATCATTCAAGGCTTTCTTCATTGAATATGTTCAACGAGCTTGTAACATTGAGACGGATGCTCTAGCTAATCTCGTAGCAGTTTTAGCAATTCCCATCAAAAGATAACAAGTGGTTGTTGTTTCCAATAGAGAGTTATTCTGCATTGAAAACAATCGCAACATTGAGTTCAGTAACTTCGCCGAAGTCAATATTATCAATGAAGATTGGAGAGCTCCTTTCATCGACTTTGTAGTCCATGATATACTTCCTGAAGATCCTAAGGAGGCTACGAGTATTCGTCGACGATCTCTTCGATTCTACTATGATCAGACTACCAAAACTCTTTATCGACGGACTTATGACGGCCTACTCTTGCGCTGTCTTGCGGGTGATGAAGCAAAGCAAGTATTGTATGAAACTCATGATAGTGTTTGTGAAGCACATCAACCCGGCCCTAAACTGCAAGATCGTATCCAACGAATGGGTTACTATTGGCCCTCTATGGTGTCTGATGCCATCGACCATACAAAGAAATATTGAGCCTGTCAAATCCATGCAGATTTTATCCATCAACCGTCGAAATTCCTTCATCCGACTGCTGCTTCCTGGCCTTTTGAAGCTTGGGGCATGGATATTATAGGTCCTATCAATCCTCCTTCTTCTAAGGGACATCAGTTTATATTAGCAATAACTGATTATTTCTCCAAGTGGGCTGAAGCTATACCCTTGGCTGAAGTCAAAACCAACAGTGTCATCAACTTCGTCAAACACCATGTTATCTACAGGTTTGGTGTGCCTCGACGAATCTTTCACGACAATGGACCTCAGTTCATCAGTCAAAAGTTTACCAGGTTCTGTGACGATCATCTGATTGATAAGCTTACAATCCTGCTGCTAATGGCTTGGCTGATGCCTTCAACAAGACTATCATCAAGCTCCTTAAGAAGTTGTATCTACTAACAAACGGAACTGGATTGATAAGCTTGGAGAATATCTATGGGCCTACCGTACTACGGTCCGCAATCCCACAGGCAGTACACCCTTCTCTCTGGTGTACGGTTGTGAAGCAGTTCTACCTCTGGAACTTCAAATTCCTTCGTTGAGGATTGTCATCGCTAATGAACTTACTATAGAGAACAATGATCTTCTTCGACTTCAAGAATTGGAGGCGCTCGACGAGAAGCGACTATTGGCTCAACAACACATAGAGTTATATCAAGCCCGTATCTCGAAGACTTTCAACCACAAAATTAAAGTCAGAGCCTTTTAGAAAGGAGAACTCGTTCTAACAGTCAGACGTCCCATGACTATGACTCACATGAGCAAAGGCAAGTTCGATGCAAAATGGGAAGGGCCTTATATCGTGAGTAAAGTCTTCTCAAATGGAGCCTATCAACTTACAGAGCTAGACGGTCGAGTTACAATGATGTCTATCAATGGCAAGTTCCTTAAAAAGGACTATGTATGAATGTAAAAGGGATTTCTTGTAAATATGATCAGACAGTTCATAAATAAAGTTTGATTTTATTTCATCATAAATGATGTTACATGATATAAAGGACGAGAATCACTATCATACTTCTTAAAGACAGGACGAGGACCACTACCGTCCTTTTCAAAAACATAGTCGGCAAAAGAGTCGAGGACATCCTTGCTCGATTTTACCAGAAACGCGTGAGCGGTCATCCTCATGGCTTCTTCTTCGTCAGTCTTTCCTGGCTCAACCAAGAAGTCCAAGATATCCCGTGGTGGCTTGGGTGCAGACGAACCTTCGCCCGCCTTCGTCTACTTTGGCTGGGTTGATTCGGGTGGACGCTCCTCAGTGATTTCTTCAACCTTGGGGACAATTTCAGCCTTGTTGGATGCATTTTCAGACGACATTTTGTGTTAAAAGTGAAATTGATCGTTCCATCTAAATTTATGTTCTATTTATTGGCAGAGATTCCTGAAATAGTCAATTACGTAAACCGAAGCGACGGTTCATCCATTCATTCCATTCCGACGGGTTCACCCGTACATTCCATTCATCAGACGGTTCATCCGTTCATTTCATCTATTCACCAGACGGTTTACCCGTTCATTTTATTCATCCGATGGTTCATCCATTCATTCCATTCACCTGACGGTTCACCCATTCATTTTATTCATCCGACGGTTCATCCGTTCATTCTATTCACCCGACGGTTCATCCGTTCATTCCATTCATACGACGGTTCATCCGTTTATCCTGACAATTCATTTCGTTCATACATCCTGACGAATCATCCGTTCAACCATATCAAACAACTTGTTACGTCTTTATTACCTCCGATTAAGTTGTCTACCGAAACAATGATATTCAAAAAAGAAAATTATATTCTGCCATGTCCACATTACCTCTGAGCAGATATAATGAATATAATTATTTTCTAAATCAAGAAATATATCATGTCCTGAACCTCTGAATATATTTTCTATCGCTATTATTTATATTCATAATGGGATATGCAATAAATAATAGAGCCACAAAAAATAATATCTTTTCATTAATCAAAATAAAAGGTATTACAAAAAGACATATCATAAAAAGAGAAAATACAAAAAGTTTTCTTATTCAGCTGGAGGTGTCATCAGATTAGCTATCTGCTGCTTCAAAGATTGGAGTCGTTCTTCACACGAATCCAGCACCCGCTTTCTAGCTTCCGCCATTCCAGATTTATCGTCAAATGATGGCAAGGTCACTAGTCGGCGAGCGATTTCATCTTGGTGAATCCTGACAAACTCATTCTTCTCGTGGGTCAGAATGTCAAGTTGCTGAACTGCAGCTTGATGCTGTGTAGTCTCTTTCTCAAGAGCAAGTTGAACGATCCTCAATTCTTCTTGAAGTCGAGCAAACTCTGCTTTCAGATCAGCAACCTTTTTTTCTTTCTCCCCAGCAGTAGATGCTACTATTTTCATCTGAGAATCATACTCTGAAGACTTCGTAGTGAAGGTGTCCAAGAAAGTCTTGAAATCAGCTTTCGTGACTTCAGCTTCTCGAGTCATCCTTTCAAACTCAGCATTCACCAGGGGCTCTACCTCCCCACGATTAAGATCTTTGTAAATTTTAATTGATTCCTCTAGCTCATCCAGTACATGTTCAAGATAGGTAGCTTGAGCTTCATCACCCTGACTGTGGATGCTGCCGATCAAATAAGAAGTTGGACTTCTGACAGTGATGAAACCAACATTCTCTTTCTCCATTACCCTTTCTACTAAGGGTCCTAATGAAGTAAAGAAGAGGTTGGTGAAGGAACCAACTATAAATCTGTTGGTAGCCGCTGCACTGGGTGTAGCAGCTACCCCTATAGAAGTTGAAGCAGCAGATTCCTAAAAAGGCAGAAGTTTGGCTTCTTGAACATGGGCTGAAATCTCTTTGGACAAAGGAGCCATAATGGAGCTGGTTGCCCCTCCCAGATGTTCTTCTGTGGGATCAAATAAACATCATTAGTTTGTTGTCACTGAAAACTGTTAAAAGGGACCAAAATAAAGGCAAGCTTACCAATGCTGGGTTTAGTGACAAGATTGTCATCTGTTGAAATAGGCTGCAGTCTCGTAAAAGTAGCTTCAGATATCACTGCCTGACTGCTTCCCGCTTAAGAGCCACCTGATAGATGACGGCTGCTGCTGGCTATCGTCTTTGCCTGCACTATATCAGTGCATACTGGAGGAATTGGAGAAGGTTGAATTTTTACATAAATGAAAGATAAGATGTCAGTCATTTGATCTATAAAAGAGGATTATCAATATCAGTCAATACCTCTTTGATTAGTAACAGTAGCTTCCTCCGGTGCTACTTCATTAACAGTGTTCTTCTCTTGGGATCCATGGGCATCGGCATCCTCTTCCAGATTCAGATTGTCATCCTCTACAGATGTTTCTTCATCATCTGCACCCTCTTTTCATGCTTTCTCGTTATCACTTGCGTCGACTGGATCTCTATCAGCATAAAAGTCAAAGTCACAGTCTTCTAGGGCCTCGATCATCAGTCGATCTTCTTCAGCCCGACGTGATCTTGGTTATGTAGCTGGAAGGGGGGCAGTTTTTGTTGCAAGCGTAGGAGATCGCACTACTTCGATAGATGATCCCGACTCATTGGTTGGGGTTGGAGTTGCAGTTGCTTCTCTTGCTTCTGTAGCCCCATCCTTTATCTCTGTGGTCTCCTCTCTTATCTCTGCAATCTTGTCCCTGTTCTCTGTACTGGAAGCTTCCATCCTGGGCTCAGGAGCAGGTGTAGGAGAAGGCATCATAACCCCGGCAACAGCACTTATCAGCACCGATGTATGGACAGATCTTGGGGGGTGGTTACTTTCTTTCTGAAAGATAATTTTGTCCTGCGTAGAGGTTCTTCTGGAATCTCTAAGTCTGCTACGTGTGTTTTTCTTTGAATGGAAGTAGGGTTGTTGCTTCTTCTCTATGAACCGACTCGGCCTGTTGCCGAGACTGCGAGTGAGTAGTGACTCTTTCTGAAGAGTCTACGGCGGTCTTCTTCTTTGAGACAAGAGAAGATGTTTCTTTTGCCTTCCTCTTCTTCTTCTTGATCGGAGATCTTACAACTTTCAAAGAGACACGCAACGGTTCGTAGAGTTCTGTCACCTTCGGTTCCCGTATTTCGTATTCCTGTGCGCATTTGGAATTTTCTTGAATTTTCTGGTAATTATTTTCCTGTATTTCCCGTATTTGGCCTTGGGCCGACTTTATTAACTTATTGGGTTGCATTACGGATTTGGGTTTAATTTTTTTATTATTATTATTATTATTATTATTATTATTTCATAGGAGATGGGCCCTTGGAGGGTTCGGCCTGGCTTGCTTTGGTCGGAATTGCTATGGATCACTTTAACCTACACTATCCCTTACCTCCACCACACCACCACCCATTAATAATCTTACCTACCATTCTCTCTCTTCATTAACATCAACACCACCAGCATCCTCTTCTTCTTCTTCTTCCTCTTAAAACCCTTTAACTCCACCATAGGCAAGTGCATCTTGCCATCAAAAGAAAAGAAACCATGATTCTTCTTGTTCGAAAGTTTGTTTAGCTAGTTTAGAACAATATTAGAACTTGGAACTTCTTGATTTGAAGCATGGATCTCTCTAGATCTAACTTTTCATTAATCTCGGTTTTCCTTGAAATTCATTTAATAAACTTTGATTTGGATGGTTTTTGAGGTTTTTATGTTGTGGAGAATTAAGTTTTATACAACTTTAGTCTTTACGAAATCTGATTTCGTTTTAAAATGAGAAAGTTATGGATTTTGCAAGTTTTAGGGGTTGGGTTCTTCCTCTCAGCTAGAGGTAGGAGAAGAACTCCTCCTTTCCCTTTGTTGGCAACACCAGTGGTGTTACGCCATGCGGTTGCAGCCGCTACGCGTGCTGCCAGCGGCCAGCGCTTTACGCGAGCGGCTCTGCGCGTGTGGGGGGCGCCCCCTCCTCCTTTTCCCCTCTGCGCAGCCTCTACGCAATGCAGCGGGCCCCTAGCTCCACGCGGCAGCCGCTGCAGCCTCTACGCAGCAGTGGGCCCCTTTTTCTCGCTGCATTACGCGCGCGCGCTCTGCGCGTGTGGGGCCCTCTCCCGTTCCCAGCTGCTGGCGCCAGCGTGGGGCCCTCCCTTTTTTGCTGTGCGCGGGAGCAGCACCTCCTCTACGCACGTCCACGTGCGTGGCCCCCCCCTCTTTTCTCGCTGCCTTACGCGCGCGCTCTGCGCTTGTGGCCCCCCCTTGTTTCAGCCGCCATTTTGCATGTGGGTCCCTCTCCCGTTCCATTGCGCGCTTGCCCCTGTTCCCTTACGCGAGCCGCCCAAGGCCTTACGCGCGCGCTCTTCTGTTTGCCTTACTCCCCCGTGATTTTAATGTTTTCTCTGGGATTCTCCATTTGGTTTTATTGGAGCTTTTGATGTTTAATGTCCACTACATCACTTGATTGGGCTTGACATGCTTGGACACAAATTGGAGTTTTTGTGACTTGTTATTTTTCTTCAACCTGCAACTTGTAAACCGACCTGATGACTTGAACATGACTTGGCAACATGTAACTCGACAAGAGACCATGACCTGATGAATTGATAATTTGGGCTACTGCGGTAGGCTCACCTGACTTGCTACTTGACATGACACCGTGGGTGTGCGTCCTGTGCTTGCTTAAGCTACTTGTCCAGTCTTGCATCATGCCTAGGACGTGATCCCCTGGGTACCACGGCAAGGGACTCACACTAAAATTGGACTAGGTAATGAGTAGACCAAATTAGAACATAGAGAATTCCCGGTCACAGGCAGTCTCGTTATCTGGAGGCATTAATGGACTTGTAGCTTGCCGATGAGTAGAGCACATTTCCAGCACACTGTCATGTGTTGCACCTCTAAGTCACCTAAGGGTACATTTGTCTCCCGGGCGATGTACCTACCTATACTCTCAACCCGCGGAAGGATAACTGGATGGTCTGCAGGGCTTGGGACTGGGAGTTTCTCACTTGCATCTTGTTAGTAATTAGGCTTGTGATAACCCTAGTTAGTTAAAGTAGTAAGCCGTAGTACTTGCTTGGTCGATTGTGGATGAATGGTGTCCAGCCCCGTTTAAGTTTTGTCTAGCCCCTGCACCTGGAACTCTTGACCATGATTGTTTTACTTATCCCTAACGATAAATGGGTAGAGACAGTGAACTACTCAGGCGAAGGGGTACAATCCCGGTCCTTGTTTGGTTTAAGGATTGTAACCTGGCTCCCGGAATGGTTCTACATCCCTAGTCGTTTATCGCTCTGTGTATTTTTATTACTTGTACTTCCTTTATTTCTTATGTTCTGATATGCTGGCTTTTGTTCTTATTTGTGGCCTCCTTTGTGGCACTTGCTCTTTCTGGGGTTTGACCCAGCTGGTTTTGTGTGGCCAGATTTCGGAGCAGCTCCCGAGGATCTACCAAGCTTCCAGCCCAATGGTGAACACTAGACGGAACCGAGGCTTCGAGTGGGTTTTCTTTTTGTTTCAACCACTTATATGTAAATTAATTATTCTTTTGTGGCGTTGCCGACGAGCACCTGTTAGCTCGTATGTACATTTTCTTGATGTTGTAAACATGATGAACATATCCTAGGGTTGATCATGTAAGATGTACTCTTTGCTAGTCCTGACATTTTGTAAGACTAGCTACTTGATCATCCAATATGTAATATTTGGGACGCCTTATATATATATATTTGATGCTCTAACATCTTGTAACTCTGTTAATTGCTTGAGATTGAGACAATAGGCTTGACATTAAGAGACTGCTGGCTTGTAGTAAACCCTCATATCCAGACAGCCGTGACCGTATAGTTGAGATGTATTCTATTTCAATATACGTAGCTGGCTGTGTCTGCCCCCGCTCTCCGGTATCCCGGTTCTGGGACGTGACAAGTTCTTCAGGGAAGTTGGCTTTCCTCAAAGCTTCTAGAGGTGCATCAGCTGGCTCGTGCTCTTCATCATTACCAGAAATCACCAAAACAGGTGCTCCTTTCCTAAAACGGGTTGCTGTCGCAAAGCTGTCTGACAAATTGAAATTCTCAGCAAATGTATTTGCTGACGTATAGAAGATGGAATAAGTATACAGCATACGTGGGCCACGATCATTCTTTGTAGACATCGAGAATGTCTTCCTGTTGTTACAGGCATTGTAGTAGGCCCAAGCCTGGGCTCCATCAATCAAATAACCTTTTCCCTGCAGGCACGTTATGGCGTTGCCCACATGAAATTGGTCATAGCCGAATTGGCGTGTAAAGCGGCTTGGCAGATAAGGCTCGAGATAACATTCATCTTCGAACCGATACACCAAGTGTGATGGCCGAATTATCCTCAGCCAGTCGAAAGCTGTATGGCCCAACGGCTGCATCCTCATAGAGTCGACGAGGTTTGTTGACATATGCTCATAACCAACTAGAGGGGGAACGCAATAAAAGTTCCATCCCTTGCCGAGATTCAGAGTTCGCCGACAGTCTCTCAAATTGGTGTAGATCCACTTACATCCAGAAAATCTTCTTAAAATGCTGTCGCCCACTGCCCCCACGTTAGGATTCATCAAAAAAAGATAGTGTAAAAGCAGCCATCCAAACAGATATGTGTACGGCAGTTCCAGCCGAAGAAAACTTCCCTTTTTGCCTTTTCCTCGAATTATCGAATCAACGAAGAGACGGAGGCCGGCGTTCACCCTACATGTCATTGCTGACAGCAAATCCATCTGGTAGCCGAAAACTAGACGGATGGCAGCAAATAGTACACCGTGATGGAAGCGATCAACTGTATTGGCCCCAGGAACGACATATCGTCGAAGCCAGTAAGTGAGAAAACCTGCCAGCTGGGCTTCCTTCGACATGGGCCTGTAGCCCATCCTCATGTAGCTTTCAATGATGTCGTCTTTCTTAAAAGGAGGATATTGAAGATCATCCTCAATCTTGATATCCATATCACCATGCATCTCCATCAGCTCTATCACTTCGCTATTGCTAAGTGGTCTGAAGAAATTGGGATTGCAGTTTTCATGCTCTTTGGTCTTCTTCTCAATAATATGGTTGAGAAAAAGATATGGCAACCATTTGGTGGAATAGCAGGTGCCGGCTGTGCCACTCTTGTAGTATAAAGAACAGATCTTGTAGTGACATAGTAACTCTTTAAAATAGCCACCATGTCAGTATTCTCTTGGCTTAGTCTGTTTAACTCATCATTTGTCGGGACAAACTCTTTATAGGGGATATCCTTCATTGGCAGATTGGAGATGTACTTCATCTCGTGCAAGGCTAATCCAATGTCCCCGCGTGGCGTCCTGAAAGTACCAGTCCTATAATTGTACCTCTCTGACAACGCGAGGAATAGATGAGGATTGGGAGGGGAGCCGTAAACAGTGGCATACACTGCTTGGTACAAATCACTCTCCTTGAGCCGAGCTTCAAATTGGACCAATATCCAATTGGCCACACAGATCCATCTCTTATAATCCGGGTTCACAAGACCTGTCAACCGCAGATCTTGGTCCAGATACCTCCCTTCCACCTTCGTAAACTTATTTACGAATACTGGAGTTCTCACTGGTAGCAGCAGAGAAGAATCTTCCGGCGGGATGCAACCGAGTTTTAGTCCTCTGAGTAAGGAGCTATGTCGCTCAGAGGAACTGTAGAACACATCTTTATGGTCTGGTCCCTTCTTAACACAGATATTTCCCTTTCGGGCTTGCTGCAGCGGAGTTATGTCCCATTCCATTCTTCTGGGATAGCCCGCAAAAGCATATCGGGACAAAGGAAGGCATCTGGAGATCTCTGGCAGAAGTATCGTCTTCTCACCCCTCAGAAAAATTCTCTGTTCCATGCGAGGCCTCGGCTGAGAATTCTTGTCAAAAGCCTCACCAAACAAAAACAAAGGTTTCTTATGGATGACAATGTCCGCAGTTTGAACAGGCTGCCCGTTCATCAAACACAGTAAAGTTTCATTGTTTTGCGCAATCAGGACAGCTTGCCGAGATGACGGTAGGGCATATTGAGGAAAGGACACATGAGAGAGATCTGCCTTGTAGTCTGATTCCGACAGGGATCCTGCAAGAACCTAATAGTTGGGATCTTCCCTGAGGTTAACTGTATCAATAAAGAAGACAAAGATCAGTATATGCAAAATAAAAAAGTTTCTTCAAAAGTTT
This sequence comes from Iris pallida, assembly GCA_029216955.1. NCBI lineage: Eukaryota > Viridiplantae > Streptophyta > Magnoliopsida > Asparagales > Iridaceae > Iris > Iris pallida. The sequence goes on along the minus strand of JANAVB010043064.1, from coordinate 19,043 downwards.
ATCAAATTGTGCTGTGTGAAATAAGCTATCAAATTGTGCCAGCACAGTCAACATGAGCAAGCTATCAGATTGCACAAGTATAGTCAACATGCGCAAGGTATCTGATTGTGCCAGCACAGCCAATGTGCGCAAGAAGTCAGATTGCACTAACATACTTGCACAAAACATCAGTTTGTGCTGGCACAACCGACTTGCGCAAATCGATGGATTGTGCCGAACATTTTGTCAGCGCTTTCCAACCGATTGCACAAGAATACAGTTTTCATAAAAATGAAAACTGTTGTATATGCAGCCGAAACCCTAAACAGGGTGGCACAAATACCATCGATCTCTAAAAAGAGAGAGGTATGAAGGTCTGAAAACATAAAAAACCCTAAAAAAGGGTTTCGATCATGATTTGTCATTCACCTTGAAGTGCTGGATGACCCGTCTCGAGATACTTGTGGTACAACACGAGTCGAGGGTTTGGCGGGGGCCTTTCCCTTCTCGGTGGCCGAACGCTTGGGCGCCATTGCTGTCGTCGACGAGATGAAGAAGAAGAAGTCGGAGTAGGGGTGGAGCTTCTGTCTCTTGAGAATTCGAAAGCAAGTAAAAGTTGAAAGAATGAGAAAGAAACTATTTATAGTTTTTCAGAAGTATAACAGCCACCTCCGATTGCGCCGAGAAAGTCGGAGCTAATTCCTCCAAACGCGCAACCACAGAGCAACTTGATTTTAAATTCGAAATTCAAAGTATTTCAAAACTTTAAATATTTACAAATTTCAAAAACTTTGAAGGGGGTCTTGTATGTCCTAAAAATTAAGTTGCATCTATCAAATAGGCAGAGAATTCTCAACTGTGCATCCTTCAAATGGTCTGTGCAGGAAACAGATTGTGCTACAAATCGAACGCGCGAGCTGAACTGCGCTACCACCCGAGCGCGCTACGCTGACGTGGCAATGCCATCATTACCTGACAAAGATCAGATCTTCTGACAGCCTGACAGCCCAAAAAATGATGAGTCTATTCGTTCCTTGTGCAGCACAGCGCTCGAGAACAGCTGTACAACTTTAGTGCAGTCTGCCAGTCCAACTTCAGCACAGTCTGCCAGTCCAACCTCAGCACAGTTTGACCAAGTCTGAATTCCAGCGCTGTCCAGTAACTAGAAGGCAGCGCAGTCTGAAGCTAGCACTATTCGATTAGCACGATTCATCAAATAACTGACATTTATTACGTGGCTTACATGCCATCAATTGCTCGCCACGTGGCAACCGTCTGTACACGACCAACCACATTTCAATCAAACAAAGCCACGCGACTGAATACAGTTAGCCCACGATCGAGCAACTACCCAATAGGCCAGCACAGTTTGCAGTCTGTGCAGTCTGTCGCCAGTGCAGTTCATCATGCGCAATCTAGAATAACTACAAATTAGTTATTTCTAGAACTCTATAAATAGAGTTTCAAGTCCTTCATTAAGGGGATCAGATCATATTATCATCATAGATCAGGAGTTCTTGTCCATGTGCTGCTGCATTCTTCAGAGGCTATCGTCTTCAACGTTCACATCATCCAAGGGATAAAGCGATCGTCTTCCGATCGGATTCCTGTAGTTGTACTTTCCCAGAATTTATTGTACTCTTGTACGATTCTTTAAAGTTTATGAAATAAAAGACTTTTGTTTTTGCAAACAAACATCATATACTCAAATAAATAACTAAGTGTTGAAGTATCTGATCGAGTGCAACATCTACTAATTATCATCATCGGTCTCTACAGAACGATTGGGATCATAGAAAGCAGTCACTGGATCGAAGTAACGCTGATTGTCTGGGTGTTGGCTAAAGTAGAAGCTTGAAATGTAATACAGTAATGGTCTGGCTAGATGGTGATGGAAACTGTACTGAAGATCTGACAAGGTGTTGGCTAAAGTAGAAGCCTGAAGTATAGTACGGTAATCCAAAGCGCGACAGCGATCATCATCCAACCAAAATCGATCCTGAATCTAACGATAGTGATCCTGATTTTCTTGATATCGATCATCTTCTAGTCAGAAGCGATCTTGGAGCATAGCCTGGATAGAGTCTAGAAAGGATGGAGGTGGAGGTGCTGAAGTAAATGGTGGTGCTGGTGGTGCATCATAATGAATATGAGGGACATCATCATAAATAGGAGGAACAGGGACATGAATAGTAGAAGCAATCCTACGAACCCTGTTCAGATATGCGGTCTCTACTAAGTAAGGACAGTCATCCATAGGAATATCAAAATACTCAAAGATAATCGGCAAGTATATCGCATATAACAGGTTGCGCTTGTTCTTGCGACATCGAATCATGTTCTGGATAATGGTTTTTGGAAACCTGAAAGGAATCCTAAAATACAAATGGTATAAGGAAGTCATCTAAAGGAGAGTGATCTCGTTAGTCAAAGTATCCTTGGGTAGGATAACCAAGAGCACCATATGATGGAGTTCATAGAACCAGTTGTTCAAAAACTTAGGACGGAGACGACCGGGAAGACATGGGTTAGGCTCACACTTGGAGTCCTTAAACGAGTCCAAAGTTATGTCATTTTGAAATTTGAATTTGGTAATCTCCACCAATGCATCGCCTTCATTTGGTATATGAAGTATTTCTGCAAGGTCATCATCATTAAATTCTAAATCAATACCACCGACTCTGGACTATATAGTTCCATTGTCAAAAGTAAGGTTACAATAAAACATGTTAATCACATTAACATAAACACGATAACGCGTTGTAACGATTCTTCTAAGCCTAATACCCTGAAGTTGTTCAGGTATCATGGAAAAATAGTAAAGTTGAGCAGTTCTCATGAATAAACATTTCTTTCAAAGAAAGAATCAAACCAAGTGACAGAGTTTTCAAGTGACATAAACAGAAAACCATCAAAATCATCATTATCGGGTTCTGACGGACTAAAAGGAGAGTGCAAAGTTTCCTCTTAGTAAGGATTTGGTGAAGAAGCTTCATCAATCTTCTTTCTCTTTGAGATTCTAGCAGTCATTAATGAAAGTTAAAAGGATATGAACGAAAATATACCTTACAAAGTGGAAGAGCACCAAAATGAACCAAAATCCAAATTTTGGGGGCTTTGAATGAAATGAGCTCAAGAATTCAAAAACTAGGGCTTGATAATTAGGGTTTGAGGGGTTTGGAGGCATTGTTGTTCGGAGAAGAAGGAGAGAGGTGATGAAGAGATCTATATGTATAAGGAGTGGGTTATACACGAATTTGAATTCTGGATAAAAAGACAACCGAGTTCGGACCCAAGTTTCGAGGTCGGTTTCTTTGAAAAACATAAAGCAATTTATGTTATAATTAATTTTTTATACATATATAGGTTGCAGTTTAAACTTTATAGGTCAATTTTTAGCCACTTTTGGTTCAATAAAAAAATATTTGCGATGTATTAATTAGTTAATATGCATTCAATAATGTGCTGAATATCTCGGGTTAGCTGTTGGGGCCAGATTTCAGCTAGCGGTGGTTCGAAGACACTTAAGTACCGTATCTCTTAAGATTATTTACACCTCTTTGACAAAAAGGGCCATTTTGGCGTTCGCCCAAAATAGTCATTACAATAATAAAATAAATTGGATTAATTTATTAATATTTGCAGATTTTTCATCAAATCCCAAATTTTTAATTTTCGACGAATAAAGTTAAATCGATCATCCACTAAGGGCTTAGTAAAAATATCTGCTAGCTGATATTCTGTGTCAATGAATTCTAAACAAATATCACCATGTTGTTGATGATCTCTTAGAAAATGGTGTCATATTTCTATATGTTTGGTATGTGAGTGACAAATAGAATTTGCGTGAGATTTATAGTGCTTGTGTTACCACAAAAAATAGAAATTTTTTGTAAACTAAATTATAGTCTGCTAAGGTTTGTTTCATCCAAAAAATTTGTGCATAATAATGTCCTGCAACGATATACTTGTAGGAACGAAATGTAAAGTGCTATACTCTAGAAGGGGGGTGAATAGAGTAGGCAGCAAAAAATTATCTACAAAAAAATTGTTAGCAGCAAGATCACAAAATATATCACAGATATGTAAATACAAAAGTAGGGAGCAAAAAGCAAACACAAGGATGTATACTGGTTTTCCTCTTGTGAGGACTAGTCCAGTCGAAAGAACTCTAGCTTCCAGTTGAAATCTACTATGGAAAATTGCTACAAGTTTTCATGCAAAGTTCTTGCAACTTCTACAACGCGAGCTTTGATCCGAAGTACTCGACCAACTTCAATTGTGAAGTGTCTTTCTTCAATCAAGCCTCTAATTACAATCACTCTGAAACTCTAGACCGTACTGCACTGGCAAATTGACTAGAGGATTGTAACTCGCTTGGGATTTGAAAATGAAAAGCTTAGAACACTTTGGAATACCGTAGTAGTCTTAGAGAGAAGAGAAGTGTCAACCCCTTGACCTGAATTTTCTTTTTAATTGTTAAATTTTAAAAATTTCTTTAATGTCTCATTTATTGATTATGTCTTGTATTTTTTATTTTATTACAATAGGAGACCAAATGGATAATATAGGAATTTGCAGGGGCTAAAATGATTAGATTCAAATCTCAACTGTCATTTAAACACTACTCTCAAACCGAGCCCTAAAGTTTTAAACTCCCAGATAACTCCAAATCTGGATTCAGATTCACATCTTCCAAATCCTACTAACATTCGATCACATCTATAACCCTATATATATATAGGAGTAAGGATAGCCGACTCCTTCTCCAGTAGGAACCCAAGTTCTGCCGCAAACTTCTTCCTTCGCAATAGAACCAGGGGATGGAAGCTAAGGAGTTCCAGTTAATCGAAAAGTAGTCCCAAATTCGACATCGACACCTAACGGTAATCTTGTTCTGTTTTAAACATGTAATTCTGTCATTAATAGAATCTAGGATCGAATTGATAGGTGTTCGATGAAAATCCTAGGAGAAGTTTATATGGGATGATCGGTGTGGGGTGTCAGTTAACATGCATACTGCCCTTGATATGTCAGTAATAGGAGTTTAGAAACTGTTATAGCATAGGGTAGCAAAGGGGATAACAGGCTTTAGTACCAATACCATAATCGAGAGAAGCATGTGTATATATATCAGGAATTAACATATGTGTATCAAGAACCATCAAGAGGTGTAGTATAGGTATGAAGCTGTCTCATAACTGTAGGAACGATATAGTAAAGCGTAATACTCTAGAGGGGGGATGAATAGAGTTGGCAGCGGAATAATGCTAAATAAAAAATGTTAGCAACACAATCACATAATATAATCACAGTTAAAAAAAAATGTAAAGGCAGAGTTCAGAAAGCAAACGCAAAGTCAGCGATGTATACTGGTATCCCTCTGTTGAGGACTAATCCAGTCGGTAGAACTCTTGCTACTAGTTGAATCCACTATAGGAAAAACCGCAAGTTTTCTTACGAAGTCCTTGCAACTTCTACAACGCGAGCTTTGATACGAAGAACTCGTCCAACTTCAAATGTGAAGAGGTATTCTTCAATCAAGCCTTCTGATTACAATCTCTCAGAAACTTCTAGACCATACCGCACTGGCAAATCGACTAGAGGATTGTAACTGGCTTGGGATCTGAAAATGAAAGCTCTAGAAAACTCTTTGGAAGGCAGAAAGCTTTTTAGACAGAGAGAAGATTGAAAGTGAATGAGTGAATTGAAATGATCGAAATCCATCTCTATTTATAGGAATTCCAAAGGGAGAACTCGGTCAGAATTCGGGCAGAATTCGGGCAGAACTCGATGAGCAAATCTCGGTCAAATCCGCAACTGCATGAGGACCAAGTTCCAGAGAATTCAAAAATCAAACGGCCACCAACCGAACTCTGGCCGAACTCTGGCCGAACTCTGGCCGAGTTTTGTCAAGGTTAGGTTAGGGTTTTTTAAAAAAGATTTTTGGTGATTTTTGAAAACCTTTTTGTAAACATTTTGATAGGTCATTTTAAAAACATTTTGAACTATTTGGGAGTAGCCTATTTGCCAGTACGACTCGGTGTACAACGTATTCCTAGACTCAAATAAAATGAAAAATTACATTGCATAGGAAGTACAGACTCAAGTAGGCAAACAGATCTTCAGTCTTGAACGGTGTGAATATCCAATCTTGCTTATGTCCAAGAAGCTGAGATGTCCCAACAAGCTTCGTATATCCAGACAAAGTTTTGATCAATTATTAAAATCAGGTTGACTATGACCAATGGGCCAACAATCTCCCCCATTTTGATAATTGACAAACTATGAATGATATAGCATTAAGCTTGTTCAAGCTTGTTCAAAAATATCAAAAAGTAGAAATTGTTCATAACCTGTTTTTAACTCAAAAAAAATGTTAGATCATTTTTAAATTTTCTCCCCCTTTGTCACTTAGCAAAATAATTGCACAAGAGAAGGCTCCCCCGCATTAAATGCATAAGTAACAAATAGCGAGAAAATAAAAGAAATATAGTATAAGAATTAGAGATATAGCATCACAGGAATGTAAAGTTGCTACAAATTATCATCACAGGCATGTATTGCTTCAAAAACATAAAAAAATCTCAGGCATGCTATTTCACAGGCAGTTTAAAATGGAGAAGCAGTATAAAGAGATAGTGCTTAAGCAAAATGCTGAAATAAACTGAGATGTCATAAATGAACATCAAAAGCATGTCCATGAAGATAAAAAGTACTGATATCAAACTACAAAGTACTGATAAAAAGTAAATAATAAAAACTTGGAATGTCAGAGCATTTCCAAGTATACAATAGAATATCACTAATAATCAAATCAGATCTCATCATCACTATCCTCATCAATATCATCAGCAGCGTGGCTAGCATGACCGAAAGTACCAGCACCAGAAGTACCAGCGCCAGTAGGATGAGTAGGGGTGCCAGCATAGAACTCACCAACGTAATCTCGAGGTGCACGATACCAGTCATAGGCGTTACCTGGCTGGAAGTAGGCATGAACAGCCTCATCCTCACAGCGGTAACCCAAAAAAGCTGGATCACGAGGGATGGAAGCAGCAGAGTGACCAGTCTGGGCAAAATGCAGATCGGCCAAGGAGTTTGCCATCGCCTGGTAACGGGTGACATCGCGGAACTCTTGCTCGTGAGCCATGTCCGTCATCGAGACGTGCAAAGCTGATAAATGCTGATGTATGCCCTCAAAAGTCATGGCATACGGCTGATGTGGTGAAGATGGTGCAGTAGGAGGAGCAGGAGGTGGAGCCGAAGCAGTCCGGCTGCGACGAGAAAGCTGGAGTAACTTGGGCTCAGAGTCCTGAGTACAAGTCGATAGATCGATCTCGAATCGCTGAAAGATACGAGGGAGAATCATCGCATAAGAGAGATTTCGATCTCTAGCACGACAACGTCCCATCATCTGAATGATTGTCTTAGGGGTGGAAAAAGGAATCCCCTTAAGAATATGGTACATGGAGGACAGCTCAAGCGAAGTCACATCATCCTTGGAAGTGGATTTTGGAAGATGAGTAGAGTAGATGATGCGATGCAATTCGTAGTTAAACAAGTTCAGGTTGTTAGCCTTGAACTTTCCAGAACGTACTCTGTCAGGTGCACAAAGTTCCGTTTTGAAACTCGTGAGTGTAGTGCCTTCGGGGAAATCGAATTTCGTGATATCAACTAGCGGTTCACCTTCATTGGGAATACCAAGAATCTCCGCTAGAAGGACATTATTGAAGTCAATGTCTATGCCTCCGACACGTGTGCTCATGTCAAAAGTGTTAACTACGAGATTACAATAGAACAATCTAATGGCATTAGTAGCTATTGGGAAGCACAGTTTAACAAGTAAGTGTAACTCTAATGCCTCAAATAAGTGACGATGATCAGGGAATACCGTCCATTTAACCGGAGCGCCGCTACATATGGAACGGGTGGAAAAGTCACCGTACCATAATAAAGCTTGATCGAGGGTTTGAAAGAAGAACCCATCGAAAGCGCCGTCGTTCTTTTGGACCGGCGAAAACAAAGAATCCGTGTGAGGATTCGAAGAGGACCCTTCCTCACTAGGAGTGGTCTTCTTCCTCTTAGACAGATTAAATCTAGGTGCCATTGAAATAAAAAGCACTAATTTGAAAGGTGAAGAGAGAGGGAGTTATACCTCACGAAAATTAGATATGTTGTAGAGAAGAACGATCTCCACACGATTCCAAATTTTGGAAGGATTTCACCAAGTAGATTGGAAGCAATAGATTGGTGAAGAACTAGGGTTTGGAGCTCGGGGTCGGCTGCTGCTGCTGTTGCAATTAGTTTGGAAGTAATGAAAGAGAAGAAGCTCTCGGGTTCTGTATATATACACATACACCCTCAACCGAACTCGGGCCGAATTCGGTCAGAGCTCTGGCCGAATTCGCCAAGAGTTCTTTTAAAGTTGATTTTTGCTACTTCTTTTTTATTGACTCGTTGCAAATATTTAATTCAAAGATTAGTTATTTTAGTCATCAAATAACATAATTAATAATATTTTATGAATTAAATGTCGTTACACAGTGACTGTCTCAGATTAGCTGTAGGAGTACTGTCCCAGCTGGCGGAGGTTCACCGGGGAACTCTTAAGTACCGCTTCGCTTCAACCGTAGTTGTGGTGACAGACAGACTCTTTATTAGCTTGTCTCTAACACAGTTTTTGCATAATGATATATAATCATAAAATAAAATCAATTAATATTATTGACGTCCAAAATTCCTAATTCTCGACGTAAATAATTGAAACGATCTTCCGCTAGAGGTTTAGTGAAGATGTCAGCTAATTGATTTTCGGTATCTATGTACACAAGGTTTATATCTCCATTTTGATGATGATCTCTAAGAAAATGATGTCTAATCTCGATATGTTTAGTACGAGAATGACATACAGGATTCTTAGTCAAATTAATGGTGCTCGTGTTATCACAGAAAATGGGAATATGTGTGAAAAATAAATCAAAGTCTTCTAGGGTTTGTTTCATCCATAAAATCTGAGCGTAACAACGTCCTGCGGCGATATACTCAGCCTCTGTTGTTGATAAGGCTACAGAATTTTGCTTTTTACTAAACCAAGAGACTAGAGCCTTGCCTAAGAAATGACATGTACCGCTAGTACTTTTTCTATCAACCTTGCATCCCGTAAAATCTGTATCCGAATAACCAATAAGGTCAAAGGATTTAGTTTTGGGATACCACAAGCCGACAGAAGAAGTGCCCTTAAGGTATCGGAAGATACGCTTAACTGCGGTCAGATGTGATTCCTTTGGGTTAGCTTGAAAACGTGCACACAGGCAAACACTAAACATTATATCTGGACGACTAGCAGTTAAGTAAAGTAAACTACCAATCATACCTCGATACTTACGTGTGTCGACTGGCTTGCCTTGTTCTTCAGAATCAAGTTTTGTTGAAGTTGCCATCGGAGTGCCAATAGGTTTGACATTGTCCAGATCGAACTTCTTTAGCAAATCTTTTGTGTACTTGGCTTGATTAATGAACGTCCCATTGTCGGTTTGTTTGATTTGCAATCCAAGAAAGAACTTCAGCTCTCCCATCATGCTCATCTCAAACTCATTCTGTATACACTTAGAAAATTCTTGACAAAGAGATTCATCAGTGAATCCAAATATGATATCATCAACATAAATTTAAATTAAAAGCAGCTTGCCATTAAAAGATTTAATAAAAAGTGTAGTGTCAACCTTTCCTTTTGAAAAACCGTTATCAAGTAGAAAAGAGCTTAGACGGTCATACCAAGCACGAGGGGCTTGTTTCAAACCATATAAGGCTTTCTTCAACTTGAAAACATGGTCAGGATTTTTGAAATCTGTGAAACCCGGAGGTTGTGCTACAAAAACTTTTTCTTTTATAAAGCTATTTAGAAAAGCACTTTTTACATCCATTTGAAAAAGTTTGAAATCATGAAAACATGCAAATGCACATAACATTCGAATGGATTCTAATCTCGCAACTGGGGCATAAGTCTCATCGTAGTCGATACCCTCTTCTTGATTGTATCCTTGAGCTACGAGTCGAGCCTTGTTATGAGTTACTAAACCATCCTCATTTAGTTTGTTTCGGAATACCCAACGGGTGCCAATGACCGGATGATCAATAGGCTTGGGAACAAGTTCCCAAACTTGATTCCGTTCGAATTGGTTTAATTCCTCTTGCATGGCATCTATCCAGAAACTATCACTACATGCTTCATCAATAGATTTAGGTTCTAGCTGTGAAATAAATGCAATACTAGAAACAATATCTCTACTGGATGATCGAGTACTTACTCCTTTGGTAATGTTACCAATTACCAAATCTTGTGGATGATCAGCTGTGAATTTTAACCTCTTCGGTAGACTCTGTAGGTAGCTGGTTCCTGGATCTCCTCTAGGGGGTTCAGCTAGTGCAGAGTTTGGTTCAGGTTCAGCTGATGTTGAACTTGATGTAGGCAGATCTTCATCACTGTCATCAAGAGACATTTGGTTCATTTCATCAAAAGTGACGTTGATTGATTCTTCGATGATCATGGTACGTTTGTTGAAGACTCTGTACCCTTTGCTCTTGGCCGCATAACCTAGAAATATACCTTCATCGGCCTTTTCGTCAAACTTTCCCAAGTTGTCTTTAGTATTAAGAATAAAGCACTTACAGCCAAATATCTTAAAGTATGAAACTGAAGGAATTCTATCAAACCATAACTCAAATGGAGTCTTCTTCGATTTGGGTCGAATTAGAACTCTATTGAGCACAAAGCAAGCTGTATTGACAGCTTCAGCCCAGAAGTATTTGGGTAGGCTAAATTGATTTAACATCACTCTGGCCATTTCGGTTAGAGTTCTGTTCTTACGTTCCATAACTCCATTTTGTTGTAGAGTTCTAGGGCAGGAGAACTCGTGTATGAAACCATGTGTGTCACAAAATTGCTCGAAATCAGCATTCTCGAATTCGCCTCCATGATCGCTTCTAATTCGAGTGATCATGTAACCTTTTTCATTTTGTACTTTCTTGCAAAAGGCGACAAATTCGGATAATGCGTCATTCTTGCGTGTCAAGAAATATACCCACGTGTATCTAGAAAAATCATCTACAATAACAAATGCATATAATTTACCTCCGAGACTAGCAACTCTGCTAGGACCGTATAAATCCATGTGTAGCAATTGTAGAGGTCTAGTAGTACATACTGCGTTTACAGACTTGAATGTGGATTTGGTAGCCTTGTTCTTTTCACATTGGCTGCATACCGAATCCTTCTTGAATGTTATGTCTGGTAAACCGCGTACTATCTTCTTTGTGGATAATCTTGAAATTGTATCCATGTTTGCATGACCGAGTCTTATGTGCCATAGATGACTCTCATCACTTTTGGCCATTAAGCATCTACCTGAAATGTTAGCTTCTTCCAGCAGATAGAAAACATATATATTGTCTTCCCTGATTCATTCAAAGATAGTACAACCAGTTGAGCTATCAACTATAGTACATTTGTCTTTGCCAAAGTTGATACCATAACCATGATCAGCTAGATGACTTATGCTGAGCAGATTATGTTTCAACTCGGTAACCAGACAGACATCTTTAATAACTGGATAGGGAGACTTACCAACATCACCGATACCAATAATATACCCTTTCAAATTATTACCGAAGGAAACATAACCTTCCTTCTTCTTCTTCGACAGTGTTGCAAATAGGGTAGCGTCACCGGTCATATGCCGTGAGCAACCGCTGTCGAGGATCCATTTGCTTCTAGCATGTGAAGGGTGTTCCACCTACAAAACCGTTTGCAGATGAAACCTTTGGTACCCATTTCTTGTAGGGTCCTGAATTGTTAGCTTTAGGTATCCAAGCATAAACATTTAAATCTACAAGCTTTCTCATTCTACATGCAGATGATATATGACCAATGAGGCCACAATAATGACATTGTGCATGTCGAGTGTTGAAAGCTGAGTGGTGTGCATGGTTGGTAGGTTTGGGTTTTCTAGTATAGAAGAATGCATACCTATGATAATGTTTGGGCTTAACCTTTTGGGGTAAAGGTTTTATATGGTTTGGTCTGACAGTGTTTGGCTTGGGAATGTTCCGAATTTTCGGTAAGTGACACGTGTTAGGATAGGAAGCAGCAGGCTCAGGCTGTTTTCCTAACCTAATTTCCAACCTTTTGGAAGTGTCATATAACTTAGTATAATCAGAAGTGAGTGATTCCATTCTGATTTGTGCAGATTGAAGACTTTTCTTTTCTCTAGAAAGATCTTCTCTCAATTGGTCTATAATCTTGTCTTTCTCTTCGGATGACTGTTTAGTCTCGTGTAATAAGAGCTTTATAGAGGAACGCTCACCAGACTCACTAACATTAGCTCTAACCTCAGCTAGTAGGTCGGTAAGTCTTCCTATTTCTCCTTTGTACTCTTTGAGTACCTCCTTAGCGGTCTGATATTTACTACGCAGTTTCCTGTAGTCAAGCATCAGGTCACTGAAGGCATCTCCTAATTGCTCAAAGGTGAAGTCATCATATGTTTCTACAGGTTCAGTAGGTACCTGATCGATTGCCATGAAGCAGATGTTTGCAGCGTCCTCTGAATGTTCATCTTCTGAGTCGCTAGCTTCACTCTCATGCCATATGCTGGTGTTGGCATATTTCCGAGACGTTGATCTTTTCAGGTTGCCTTTTTCATACCTGTTGTTCTTCTTGCTCGATGATGAGTTGATGGGACAGTCCTTCTTTATATGTCCCTTCTTCTTGCAGCCATAGCAGACAGCATCTTCTTGGTACCAGTTGTTGCTGTTGTTCTCTTTGACTCTCTTCTCATGTCTCATGAATCTTTTGAACTTCCTTGCTAGGAGAGCTTAATCTTCAGCGTCAGATCCACTGCTGTCTGAGTCATCTTCAGCAGCTTTTCTGTGCTGAGCCTTGAGGGCGATAGTCTTCTCCTTTGGTGCAGGTTCTTCAAAATCTTATAGCTCCAATTCATGAGTGAGTAGTTTACCCATGAGTACTTCAAGTGACATTGTAGTGAGGTCATTTCCTTCAATGATAGCTGTAGCCTTCGGAATCCAGTTCTTGGTGAGAGCTCGCAGGAGTTTGCGAATCTTTTCGTGGTTACTGTAATCTTTGCCTAAGGAGGACAAAGGGTTTACAATATCCAAGAACCTCTCGAACATTTGTGTGACTGTTTCATTTGGCTTCATTTTGAACGCCTCGTACTCTTGAGTAAGTCTGCTAACTTTTGACTCCTTGACTTGAGTCGTGCCTTCATGTGTAACTTCGAGAAGCTTCCACACACCATTTGCCGTTGTGCATGTAGATACCCTGTTAAATTCTGTTCTGTCTAAGGCACAAAAAAGAGCATTAATGGCACGTGCGTCAAGACTGGCCTTTTTTTTTCATCCTCTGTATAACTGCTTTGGGGTTTTTCAACCAAAACTCCCTCGACATTTATACGAGGATGGCTTCTGATAGCCATCAAGAACAATAGCCCATAAGTCAAAATCAAGAGATTTCAAGAAGAAACTCATCCGTGTTTTCCAATAAGTGTAGTTAGTACCATCAAACAGAGGGGGTCTGTTTGTGGCCTGACCTTCACTTGTGAATTTCATAGTAGCCATGTGATGTGCTGTGATCTAATAAATAATGAATAAATAATAGCACTGTTACCTCGCTTTACCTGTAACACCCGCTCTGATACCAATTGTATGAACGATATAGTAAAGCGTAATACTCTAGAGGGAGGGTGAATAGAGTTGGCAGCGGAATAATGCTAAATAAAAAATGTTAGCAACACAATCACAGAATATAATCACAGTTAAAAAAAATGTAAAGGCATAGTTCAGAAAGCAAACGCAAAGACAGCGATGTATACTGGTATCCCTCTGTTGAGGACTAATCCAGTCGGTAGGAACTCTTGCTACCAGTTGAATCCACTATAGGAAAAACTGCAAGTTTTCTTACGAAGTCCTTGCAACTTCTACAACGCGAGCTTTGATACGAAGAACTCGTCCAACTTCAACATGTGAAGAGGTATTCTTCAATCAAGCCTTCTGATTACAATCTCTCAGAAACTTCTAGACCGTACCGCACTGGCAAATCGACTAGAGGATTGTAACTGGCTTGGGATCTGAAAATGAAAGCTCTAGAAAACTCTTTGGAAGGCAGAAAGCTTTTTAGATAGAGAGAAGATTGAAAGTGAATGAGTGAATTGAAATAATCGAAATCCATCTCTATTTATAGGAATTCCAAAGGGAGAACTCTGTCAGAATTCGGACAGAATTCGGGCATAACTCGATGAGCAAATCTCGGTCAAATCCGCAACTGCAGGAGGACCAAGTTCCAGAGAATTCAAAAATCAAACAGGCCACCAACCGAACTCTGGCCGAACTCTGGCCGAGTTCTGTCAGGGTTAGGTTAGGGTTTTTTAAAAAGATTTTTGGTGATTTTTGAAAACCTTTTGAACTTTGTAAACATTTTGATAGGTCATTTTAAAAACATTTTGAACTATTTGGGAGTAGACCTATTTGCCAGTACGACTCGGTGTACAACATATTCCTAGACTCAAATAAAATGAAAAATTACATTGCATAGGAAGTACAGACTCAAGTAGGCAAACAGATCTTCAGTCTTGAACGGAGTGAATATCCAATCTTGCTTATGTCCAAGAAGCTGAGATGTCCCAACAAGCTTCGTATATCCAGACAGAGTTTTGATCAATTATTAAAATCAGGTTGACTATGACCAATGGGCCAACAATCTCCCCCATTTTGATAATTGACAAACTATGAATGACATAACATTAAGCTTGTTCAAGCTTGTTCAAAAATATCAAAAAGTAGAAATTGTTCATAACCTGTTTTTAACTCAAAAAAAAAATGTTAGATCATTTTTAAATTTTCTCCCCCTTTGTCACTTAGCAAAATAAATGCACAAGAGATGGCTCCCCCGCATTAAATGCATAAGTAACAAATAGCGAGAAAATAAAAGAAATATAGTATAAAAATTAGAGATATAGCATCACAGGAATGTAAAGTTGCTACAAATTATCATCACAGGCATGTATTGCTTCAAAAACATAAAAAAATCTCAGGCATGCTATTTCACAGGCAGTTTAAAATGGAGAAGCAGTATAAAGAGATAGTGCTTAAGCAAAATGCTGAAATAAACTGAGATGTCATAAATGAACATCAAAAGCATGTCCATGAAGATAAAAAGTACTGATATCAAACTACAAAGTACTGATAAAAAGTAAATAATAAAAACTTGGAATGTCGGAGCATTTCCAAGTATACAATAGAATATCACTAATAATCAAATCAGATCTCATCATCACTATCCTCATCAATATCATCAGCAGCGTGGCCAGCATGACCGGAAGTACCAGCACCAGAAGTACCAACGCCAGTAGGATGAGTAGGGGCGCCAGCATAGAACTCACCAACGTAATCTCGAGGTGCACGATACCAGTCATAGGCGTTACCTGGCTGGAAGTAGGCATGAACAGCCTCATCCTCACAGCGGTAACCCGAAAAAACTGGATCACGAGGGATAGAAGCAACAGAGTGACCACTCTGGGCAAAACGCAGATCGGCCAAGGAGTTTACCATCGCTTGGTAACGGGTGACATCGTGAAACTCTCGCTCGCGAGCCATGTCCGTCATCGAGACGTGCAAAGCTGATAAATGCTGATGTATGCCCTCAAAAGTCATAGCATACGGCTGATGTGGTAAAGATGGTGCAGTAGGAGGAGCAGGAGGTGGAGCTGAAGCAGTCCGGCTGCGACGAGAAAGCTGGAGTAACTTGGGCTCAGAGTCCTGAGTACAAGTCGATAGATCGATCTCGAATCGCTGAAAGATACGAGGGAGAATCATCGCGTAAGAGAGATTTCGATCTCTAGCATGACAACGTCCCATCATCTGAATGATTGTCTGAGGGGTGGAAAAAGGAATCCCCTTAAGAATATGGTACATGGCGGACAGCTCAAGCGAAGTCACATCATCCTTGGAAGTGGATTTTGGAAGAAGAGTAGAGTAGATGATGCGATGCAATTCGTAGTTAAACAAGTTCAGGTTGTTAGCCTTGAACTTTCCAGAACGTACTCTGTCAGGTGCACAAAGTTCCGTTTTGAAACTCGTGAGTGTAGTGCCTTCGGGGAAATCGAATTCCGTGATATCAACTAGCAGTTCACCTTCATTGGGAATACCAAGAATCTCCGCTAGAAGGACATCATTGAAGTCAATGTCTATGCCTCCGACACGTGTGCTCACGTCAAAAGTGTTAACTACGAGATTGCAATAGAACAATCTAATGGCATTAGTAGCTATTGGGAAGCACAGTTTAACAAGTAAGTGTAACCCTAATGCCTCAAATAAGTGACGATGATCAGGGAATACCGTCCATTTAACCGGAGCGCCGCTACATATGGAACGGGTGAAAAAGTTACCGTACCATAATAAAGCTTGATCGAGGGTTTGAAAGAAGAACCCATCGAAAGCGCCGTCGCTCTTTGGACCAGCGAAAACAAAGAATCCGTGTGAGGATTCGAAGAGGACCCTTCCTCACTAGGAGTGGTCTTCTTCCTCTTAGACGGATTAAATCTAGGTGCCATTGAAATAAAAAGCACTAATTTGAAAGGTGAAGAGAGAGGGAGTTATACCTCACAAAAATTAGATATGTTGTAGAGAAGAACGATCTCCGCACGATTCCAAATTTGGAAGGATTTCACCAAGTAGATTGGAAGCAATAGATTGGTGAAGAACTAGGGTTTGGAGGTCGGGGTCGGCTGCTGCTGCTGTTGTAATTAGTTTGGAAGTAATGAAAGAGAAGAAGCTCTCGGGTTCTGTATATATACACATACACCCTCAACCGAACTCGGGCCGAATTCGGTCAGAGCTCTGGCCGAATTCGCCTAGGGTTCTTTCAAAGTTGATTTTTGCTACTTCTTTTTCATTGACTCGTTGCAAATATTTAATTCAAAGATTAGTTATTTTAGTCATCAAATAACATAATTAATAATATTTTATGAATTAAATGTCGTTACACAGTGACTGTCTCAGATTAGCTGTAGGAGTACTGTCCCAGCTGGCGGAGGTTCACCGGGGAACTCTTAAGTACCGCTTCGCTTCAACCGTAGTTGTGGTGACAGACAGACTCTTTATTAGCTTGTCTCTAACACAGTTTTTGCATAATGATATATAATCATAAAATAAATCAATTAATATTATTGACGTCCAAAATTCTTAATTCTCGACGTAAATAATTGAAACGATCTTCCGCTAGAGGTTTAGTGAAGATGTCAGCTAATTGATTTTCAGTATCTATGTACACAAGGTTTATATCTCCATTTTGATGATGATCTCTAAGAAAATGATGTCTAATCTCGATATGTTTAGTACGAGAATGACATACAGGATTCTTAGTCAAATTAATGGTGCTCATGTTATCACAGAAAATAGGAATATGTGTGAAAAATAAATCAAAGTCTTCTAGGGTTTGTTTCATCCATAAAATCTGGGCGTAACAACGTCCTGCGGCGATATACTCAGCCTCTGTTGTTGATAAGGCTACAGAATTTTGCTTTTTACTAAACCAAGAGACTAGAGCCTTGCCTAAGAAATGACATGTACCGCTAGTACTTTTTCTATCAACCTTGCATCCCGCAAAATCTGTATCCGAATAACCAATATGGTCAAAGGATTTAGTTTTGGGATACCACAAGCCGACAGAAGAAGTGCCCTTAAGGTATCGGAAGATACGCTTAACTGCGGTCAGATGTGATTCCTTTGGGTTAGCTTGAAAACGTGCACACAGGCAAACACTAAACATTATTTCTGGACGACTAGCAGTTAAGTAAAGTAAACTACCAATCATACCTCGATACTTACGTGTGTCGACTGGCTTGCCTTGTTCGTCAGAATCAAGTTTTGTTGAAGTTGCCATCGGAGTGCCAATAGGTTTGACATTGTCCAGATCGAACTTCTTTAGCAAATCTTTTGTGTACTTGGCTTGATTAATGAACGTCCCATTGTCGGTTTGTTTGATTTGCAATCCGAAAAAAAA
This sequence comes from Iris pallida, assembly GCA_029216955.1. Taxonomy (NCBI): domain Eukaryota; kingdom Viridiplantae; phylum Streptophyta; class Magnoliopsida; order Asparagales; family Iridaceae; genus Iris; species Iris pallida. The sequence goes on along the minus strand of JANAVB010043064.1, from coordinate 991 downwards.
CTTCAGCTCTCCCATCATGCTCATCTCAAACTCATTCTGCATACACTTAGAAAATTCTTGACAAAGAGATTCATCAGTGAATCCAAATATGATATCATCAACATAAATTTGAATTAAAAGCAGCTTGCCATTAAAAGATTTAATAAAAAGTGTAGTGTCAACCTTTCCTTTTGAAAAACCATTGTCAAGTAGAAAAGGGCTTAGACGGTCATACAAGCACGAGGGGCTTGTTTCAAACCATATAAGGCTTTCTTCAACTTGAAAACATGGTCAGGATTTTTGAAATCCGTGAAACCCGGAGGTTGTGCTACAAAAACTTCTTCTTTTATAAAGCTATTTAGAAAAGCACTTTTTACATCCATTTGAAAAAGTTTGAAATCATGAAAACATGCAAATGCACATAACATTCGAATGGATTCTAATCTCGCAACTGGGGCATAAGTCTCATCGTAGTCGATACCCTCTTCTTGATTGTATCCTTGAGCTACGAGTCGAGCCTTGTTACGAGTTACTAAACCATCCTCATTTAGTTTGTTTCGGAATACCCAACGGGTGCCAATGACCGGATGATCAATAGGCTTGGGAACAAGTTCCCAAACTTGATTCCGTTCGAATTGGTTTAATTCCTCTGCATGGCATCTATCCAGAAACTATCAACATGCTTCATCAATAGATTTAGGTTCTAGCTGTGAAATAAAGCAACACTAGAAACAATATCTCTAGGATGATCGAGTACTTACTCCTTTGGTAATGTCACCAATTACCAAATCTTGTGGATGATCAGCTGTGAATTTTAACCTCTTCGGTAGACTCTGTAGGTAGCTGGTTCCTGGATCTCCTCTAGGGGGTTCAGCTAGTGCAGAGTTTGGTTCAGGTTCAGCTGATGTTGAACTTGATGTAGGCAGATCTTCATCACTGTCATCGAGAGACATTTGGTTCATTCATCAAAAGTGACGTTGATTGATTCTTCGATGATCATGGTACGTTTGTT
>JANAVB010043063.1:0-80521 GCA_029216955.1 Iris pallida | reverse complement strand
GGGAGCTATGTTGTATTAAGCGTGAGGCGAGGCAAGGTAAGTCGCCTCGCTTAAGGCGCTTAGTTAGCGCCTCATTTTTTTTTACTCCTACATGTAAAATACTCTATATAGTATATGCACATAAATTTCAATATTTTTTCATACAATCCTACTAGTATATGCATGAATAACAATACCAATTATCAAGCAAGCAAAGTAACAATATAAATACTAGAATCAAAATGCAAACTACAATCCACACAATGCATACATACTACATAATCATCAAAATACCATCAAACATAAAAGTTCTCTCTAAAGTTCTTACTTAAAGTTTTTCAACTATCCAACTATGTAAATAACAAAATATTCGATTAAGTTTATCAAAAAAAAATCAAAAAATTAAAAAAACATTAAACGAGGTGCCTAAGGTGAGGCGAGATGCTACTAAGCGACGCATAAGCGCGCTTAAGCGCCAATCATTTTTCTGGGACGAAAGTTCATTAAGCGGGGCACCCTAATTCTGAATCTCACTTAAGCGGCGCTTAAGCGTGCTTTTCACAACATAGAGCCCTGGGAGATGATAAAGAATGATATTAATACTGATCGAACTACTTGCTGGAATTCCATAATTTCTTCAAGGAAAAGTATGTTCCGGACATGTTCGCTTTCAGTAGCAAAGGGAGTTTATCAACATGAAGCATAACAATATGATTGTTGTTTAAATTATAGGGAAGTTTGGCGTCTATCTCAATTATCTCCACATGTGACCTAAGACGATTATGAGAAGGCTCAAAGAATCGAAAAGGATCTCCGACCAAGTATCAGAGAGGGTTCAAGTCAAGAACCCTCTTAGCGATAAGAATGCCGATGAAATGAACATGAAATGATCCAACAATTGCTATTACAAAGGAGGTGGTCCTTACTAGAACTTAGATTGAAAAAAAGACTTAGGTAGCCGACCACAAAATTTTGGGATATAGCCATTGTTCTTCCTGCAGTTGTAATACACAATTCTAACATACTACCGTTAAATTTTACTTTCATGCACAATGGCTAAGGATCTGTTTGGATAGATTTTCTGAAATTTCTTTCTGAAAACAATTTTCAGAGAAAATGTTTTAAACTAGTTTTCTGCATATACATATTCTAAGTTTGTGATTGGTTACTTTTATCTGAAAAATAGTTTTCTGGAAAAAAAAGTTAAAATTTTATTTGGTAAAATATTTTCAGAAAATAATTTCTAAATTGTCCCCAACAAATGTCTTTGTGTCCTAAAAATTTGTCCACGCGTCCAACAAATGTCCCCAACTCAAGTCGTGTCCGACACAGGCACTACCCCCGGACTCAATTCGTGTCCGACATAGGCACTACCCTCCAGACTCAAGTCGTCATCTGGTTCCTATGATCGGTCGTCGTCCTCGGGTTCCCTTAACCCTAATAATTTGTTCCCTAACCAAAGGAGGCCAACGAGCTCGAGAAGAACTTCTGCAAATGGCGATGAAGGCCGACGAGCTCAAGGAAGAGGAGCTCAGGAGGGCAGAGACGAGCTCGAGGAGGAGGAGGAGGGCGAAGGAGGAGGAGCTCAGGAGGCGGAGACGAGCTCAGGGAGGAGGAGGAGGAGGGCGGAGGAGTAGTTCAGGAGGGTGGACGAGGAGGAGGTTAGGAGGGCGGACGAGCTCGCGGAGGAGGAGCTCAGGAGGGGTTTCTTTGTTCTGTAGAAATTTTGGAAAGGAGGAGAGAGAGAAGGGCTCGGGTCCCAAGAGAGTCCTTTTGGAAAAAAAAAACTCTCCTAAAAACAACTTTCTGCCACTCTCCTAAAATGCATTTATAACTTTGTTTTTGAAAAAAAAAAATTTGGAAAGGTATTTCTAAATGGATGAAGCCAAACACTCTTTCCAAGTAATTTTGAGTTTAAACTCAAAAGTTTGTTCCAAAAATGACAACCAAACAGGGCCTAAATGTCCCGCGAGATGTGTACTATATGTTGAGACAACCTATGGATCATGATGATGAATATATAGAGAACTATTAGGCTTGAGTCCACATTTGAAATCCAAAGCCTTGAATTAGTAGAAAACCTTAGGACACCAGGAGACAGTCAAGCCTAAACCTAGCTTCCATATAATAGTAGAGCCAAAACCTAGACAGAACCTTCTAGAAGTTAGTAGATTCCATGCATGCATGGTTCAGTTAAGATGAAAAAAAGGCGACCAATGCCACGAGGCTCCCACTTACGTAGGGCTGGGGAAGGGTCAAGATGTAATGGTAGTGGCCACAATTGTCATATCAATGTTGTCAATTAGTGAGTTTCCTCAGAGCTATTTTAAATTCATGTTAAAGATAAGTTGTACAAAAATTCTATTCAATCGGAGACAAACGGTGTGTGGTGCTGATAGAATAGAGGTCCACAATGGTATCAATCATATAACGCATTCCCCTAGAGTACAAGCTTGCACACATAACCCAAATGACAATTATTAACATGTAATCATCTATCCATGTTGGCAAAATAATCTGCTTTAGTCCTATAAATAGTACAGCATTGCCATAGCAATTTGGCACCAACATACTATTGTACACTAGAGGTTGTGCACAGTGAGCTAAGTCCCTGGAGGCCAATATGGCACCTTAGCAGCAGCTATAGCGGCAGGGACTGCAGCTTGTTACATCCTTTTGGGCATCTAGGGATTATTACTCAATCTTTCTACACTAAGTCCTGCTCTAGTAGTTGTTAATGTACTTCTTTCATAATGGTGATTCCTTCTTTAAGCATTTAACTAATATTTTATATTATACGTTTAGTAATTTATTTTGTTATGCTTCAGAGCCGGTCAGGTTCAAAATAGACGATTAAAAAAAAAATTGTCATATCTTTCATGGAACTTTGTTATGCTCCATAGCCGAATCCATTCTGATGGGGGAAGACTTGTATGATGATAATACGTTTAGTATTTACCTTTTACTAACTAGTTAGTGTCTTAATGAATTTCTAGTTTGTTACTTGGTTATTAATACTTTACATATATGGAATATTGAATTAGTTATAAATTGTAAGTTGGTGTTGATACTTGCATAGTTACATTTACCTTCTTTAATTAATACTTCAGGAGGTATCATATTGGAGGTAGAGATGAATCTGCATTCAAAACAATATATAATTTGAAGTAAGAAAATTTTAACTTCTCTACTATTTCCCATGATTCTTAATGTTTTTTTGGTATTTTTATGCATGTTTGTAACTTATTATAAATAATTATATACATTTTTTAGAAAATAGGTCAATCCATTATAGTGGTTTTACAAGCACGACTCTAGCAATTCAGCTGTCGCTATATAGAAGAAGCGCGAGCTTAGCAGCATTTCATAGTTGAATCAGCGACATACTATGTTGACATGATTACGGCAGACACCATTTGTATACTGTGATATGGACACAGATTTTGTTTTGTGTTCGACACGATGCAAGACTGGCACTGAATTTTGGAGTCTTTGCAACCTAGGCTATGTATCTGAACCCGAAGCAGATATGTACAAAACTATAATACTCGTCCATCTGGTTCAAGAATCAACAGGCCAACCAATCAACTAATGATAAGACTAGGAAGCACATGGAGTCTCCAAAGATCTAGGACGTGTCATATCGAAGACATGTATAGGACAAGACCCGGACGCTACAAAATACACTAGCACACACCAAAATAGATATCGTGTGTCCTTACCGCGCCATGTCGTATCTGTTAACCGTGCGACATAGGATGAGAGCAAGTCACGCATGAAGCCTTGAAGCTCCCTAGCTCATCATTAGGTTTGTACACACCCGAATGTTTGTCTTGACTTGAACGATCGTTCGCTCGCTCGCCCTAGCACCTTGAGTCAGTGGAACCGAGGTTGCAAAAAAAGCGGCACGAAAGCGCTCAGCCGTTAAGAGCATAAAGCTCACTTCGCTAGCTCTCACCTCCGCCGGAACTCTTGAAAGGTATTCTTGCAATAAGTGTATGGTTTGGCCCCAACGAAACTACTTGGTGGCTTGGTTTAAGGGAAGAAGGAATTGTTAAGCCAGTGTCGGCTTGTCCATGCAACACACAGTAGACAAGGATTCAATTGCGAACGAAGTTCTTGAATTCAAGAAAGCAGCGGTCAAGAAAGTGTAACCTGGCTGGTCAGCGACCTTGGGTCGCAGAATGAGCAGGCTGCGATGTTGATGATGATGGTGATGGTGATGGTGATGCTTCAAGTGGAGGCAGCGGCATCTGGAGGAGGCACGAGGAGGAGGAGGAGGAGAGGGCCTGCTGCGGACGATCGGGAGAGAGGGCTTGAGGATGAGAGGGAGGCGAGGGCAACGGAAGGCGAGCGAGGACGACGAGAGGGAGAGTCCGGAGACCATCTCTGCTTGAGCGAGGAGGGGAGTGCAGGATGAGTTAGAAGAGGTGGCAGGTCAGTCGTTGGGGCCATCTGGAGAAATGGGGGTGGGGAAGAGATAAGGGCGTGGGTGCGGAAGCAATCATGCGATGTGTCATGTGTGGAGGAGGAAAAATGGTGGGAGAAGGGAGGGAGATCCTAAAGATTCCCAATCCTTCACTTCCTTTTGTTCACTTGATTTTCCTGTTTTCTTTTTCTTTTTTTCATGCACCACGCATTGCCGCTTGGTTATTTCTCCTTAATGATCTATACGTGTTCGAGCCTTCCATTCCCAATGACGAGAATGAGAGATAAGTTGACTATCCAAATGGCGGTTGAAGAAGCTAGTGGTTATAGTTTTGCTGATCGATTTCATTTTGGTTAACTTGGTATCTAATTCTGTATTTTGGTTTAATGATTGTCTGAACTAGTTTTCGTTAGTATTTTTTTTATGAAAATCGATAAAAATAAATATGTTGTGGTCATGTGTCTTCTTTTTTATAGTTATTCTTTTATTTTTTTTGTTTTTCGATTAAGAATATTTGTGTTCAAAAAATTTTTTACATAAAAAAATAGCTTTTATCGAGTACAAAATGACGATTTTACAATCAATTATAGCCGATGTATCGACTGGTCATGACAAAAATAACTCTAAAAATAAGACACATGATCATTAAATGTCCATTTTTACGATTTTTATCAAAAATACCAATGAAATCTAGTTCATACACTCTTTAAACCAAAATGTAAAATTTAAGTACCAAATTAATCCCAAAAAAAGTTCGATCACCAAACTGACGACCGTGACATTCTTCAGACACAATAGACAATAAACTCATTAGAGATTCATCATCGATTTCTTCCTTTAGCTACATCCTTTTTTTTTATCGACTACAAGAATAAAGCCAACCATATTTTACCGGGAAAATTTATGAAATGCCCAAAAATTTAAAAAGTTTTATGAAAAACCCACCCCAAAAGAAACTTTCATCGCATGTCCAGCATTATCTAAAATATATATAAAAGGGGACGGCATGACCTTTTTGCCCTTCTAATTTATTAAGAATATCCACAAACCCAGCAACTCTTCATAAAAATGGTTCGATTCCAGAAGAGGGAGAATTACATACAAACCCACCAACTCTTCAAAAAAACGTTTCGTTCGCTCCCTCTTCTTCCATACTCTGTTCGCTTTCGATTTTAGGTCATCTCCTCCAAAAATCTTAGAAAATTCCTACAAGAAAGCACCAGCGAATCTCCATTCGCAAGTTTCACACAATGTCGCAATCATCATCAATGGATGTAGACCGAGTTAGAGAAGACGGAGAACAAGTGGATGTTGGAAAACAAAAGAAACAAGGGGTGAAAGTTAAGAGGGTTGCTCGTAGACGAAACATCACAAAAGAAAAAGAAGTGCTAGAAGAAGTAGAAGAACAAGAACACGGAGAACAACAACAACAAGAAGTAGCAGGAGGAGAAGAAGAAGATCAAGAAGAAGGGAAAAAAAAGGGTAAAACTTTGAGTCCTGTTCATTCTCCGTTTATATTGACGCGGCAAATGAGAATGATCATTCTCCGTCTATAAAATACACGGATGATGCCCTTTCTGTGTCATTTGAACTAGAAATGGCCATTCTCCGTGTTAAAATACACGGACAATGGCGTTCTCCCTTGTATTTTGTCACGCCCCAGAACCAGAATACTGGAGAGCGGGAGCGTACATAGCCAGCTACGTATATTGAAGTGCAACCCACCTCGCTATACGGTCACGGCTGTCTAGATACATGAGGGTTTAACTACAAGCCAACAGTCTCTTAAGGTCATGAACAATCCTAGTGTCTCAATCACAAGCAAGTAAGTAAGTGTTACAAGATGTAAGATCACCAAATATACAATAGTAAGGCGTCCCAAACATTACATATTCAGCTGATCATGAAGCTAGTCGTTACAAAATGTCAGGACTAGCAAGAGTTTAGTCATACATGATCAACCCTAGGATCTGTCAATCATGTTACAGCCCGTAGGCAGACAGTAAATAAGGTATAATACGAGCTAACACGTGCTCGCCGGCTAAACGGCTCAAAAGAATAATTTTACAATAAAGTGGGAGGACAAAAAGAAACCCACTCGTTGCCAGGGTTACGCCTGATGGTCACCATCTGGCTGGAAGACAGGTGGATCCTCTGGTGCTGCTCCGATATCTGGCCACACAAAACCAGCTGGGTCAAACCCCAGAAAGAGCAAGTGCCACAAAGGAGGCTTCACTTAGGAACTAAAACCAGTCTATCACAATAGAATATTAAAGATAGTAAATAAAGAACTGATAGTAATAGAGATAACAACAGTAAACTGAGTACGAAGAAACCATTCAAGTAGCCAGGTCACAACCCTTAAACCAAATAAGGACCGGGATTGTAACCCTTCACCTGAATAGAAACTCGTCTCAAATACTATTGGTATAGTGGAGACAATAAACGAAGAGAGGACACAGAACTGCTCCGGGAGCCAGGTTACAACTGTCACGCCCCGATTCGGGGAATCGCTCGCTTTGCTTCGATTCATGCCGAATCGATCATCCTCGCTAAGGCGTGATGCCGTACAAGTCTGGAGTTGCACTTGTACAAGGCTAGAACATGCACATTTATATCAATTCATCACATTTGAAAAATAAGCCACAGTTGCAGAAACATTAAGCAAGCGGAATAGGAAGAAAATATTCATTTTATTGATGATTGTAGTCAGAATACAACTTTTCTCGATAATATTTGAAATGCCTTTTCGGCTACATTGATTCATGAAAAGAAGTACAACTGATAGGCTGCCATGAAATAATTTTCCGTTCCATACATCACGCCCCTTTAGTACTTTGAAATATAAGCAGCTATCTTTGAAATCTCCGCAATACTTTGTGCGTCTTTAGGAAAAACAACTTGAAAGGAAACAGCAGTTCAGAAGGCTTTAATTACGATGTGCGCCCGAGCCTTCTCCAGTACCTGTGGAGGAGGGGTCAGCACATTATAACAATGCGCTGGTGAGCCCCGTTGGCCCACTCAGCTAAACCAACATTTTATTAATGACAAGCATTTAAAGATATGAACTTATAAGGGACAGGCAACATTTAGAGTAAATCACAATTCAATGACATGGTAGTTCAATAAACCATGTTTACTTTACCATTGGCCGAATCCAGCTTTCCTACATAAGATACAGGATAATAATAATATACTTACCGCCCCTGCATAAGACATTGATTAGCATACATTCCACGATGTGACCACTGGTGTTGTTAAACCATATGGACTCTTTTCATTCATTCATTTTGCATTTGGGACTTCAAGATAATGAGATGACAGCACAGTAGGGAGCTAGCCTCTATGATGCCTCGCATTACTCATGTTTCCCCAAAGCACTTTATTATTTCCTCCTAGGCCGAATCGGTACAGGCGCCCATGTACCGTTCGAGGAAATTATTCCTCAATCCTTGTATACAAGTTGTCCATGGTCAGGCGAATGTGTGTCCGACTCGATATACACAGTGTGCATAGAATATTTGAAGTAATAGGCAACATGATCATTCTTAGCATTTCATAACCATCATTCTAGGCATCAATTCAATCATTTCAATGTTCAGTTCATTGCAGTGTAATCAATTCATTTCAATGTTCTATCTCTAGCATCTTAGTGGTATTGACTTGTGGCATTAGCATCTTGATATCGATCAACGGATGTTACAAGACAATTATTTAGTTGGCATGAAGGAATAGCGAGAGGGACAATACCACCACAGAGATCCACACTCACCAAATTAGAGAATCGTCGAGAGAGAGAGGAACACTTGCACGCTTAGCCTTCCGTCACGCGTCAGTCTGCATTGGCACCAAAAGATTGATTAATAATCCGTCTCGTTGTGTTCTCTTCTCTCAGAATTCTCAAGAATGAATGCTATGCAAATCGATGAAAACGGACAAGAATCAAATCATCGAAATCATTCAGAAAAGCATCCATCAAAACCAAGCAGCAAAACCAGCAGCAAAACATCCAGAGAAAACTCTTGGACGCATTTCAAGAGAAACCGATCCATTAAATGGAAAGGTTCTTATGCACTTGTCCGTGATCGATTCGATGCCGACGGTAAGTTTCCCCAATACTCGGTTCCGACCGAGTTAGCCAAGCCACAAGCCTTACATAGTGAACCGCTAGGAGCGGACACTACATAATATACCACTAAGAAAAAGTTTCGTCCTCGAAACTTAAAGCAAAGGTCCTACCTCAAAATTATCAAACAGCGAGGGGTACTTCACTCGCATCTCTTCCTCTAATTCCCATGTCGACTCCTCGACAGCATGGTTCCGCCACAGCACGTTGACTAGAGACACTGCCCGATTTCGCAAAACTTTCTCTTTCCTGTCCAAAATCTGGACAGGCTCTTCAGTGTAGGATAGGTCAGCGCTCAGCTGCAGCTGGTCGAAATTCACTACGTGACTTGGATCATGCACGTACTTCCGAAGTTGAGATACATGGAAGATATCGTGCACATCAGCCAGAGCCGGAGGTAGTGCAAGTCGATAAGCCACTGAGGCTACCTTCTCCAAAATCTCGAATGGTCCGACGAATCTCGGGCTTAACTTTCCTTTCATCCCAAACCGCATCACACCTCGCATGGGTGTGACCTTCAAGAAGACATGATCGCCTGCTGTGAATTCCAAAGGTCGTCGATGAACATCCGCATAACTCTTTTGTCGACTTTGAGCAACTCTAAGTCTTTCTCGAATTAAGCGAATCCTCTCGACGGCCTGTTCCACAAGTTCTGGTCCGAGCACTTGCCGTTTACCGACTTCATCCCAGCATATCGGTGATCGACATTTCCGTCCATATAAGGCTTCGTACGGGGCCATTTGGATACTTGCCTGATAACTGTTGTTATAGGCAAATTCTGCTAGTGCGAGATGCGCGTCCCAACTTGTCTTCGAGTCGAGCACGCACAATCTCAACATATCCTCAAGGATCTGATTTACTCTCTCTGTCTGACCATCAGTCTGCGGATGGTAAGCCGTACCGAAGTTCAACTTTGTGCCCATTGCCGAGTGTAGACTTATCCAAAATCGCGACAAGAATCTTCCATCTCTATCCGACACTATAGAAGCTGGCACCCCATGCAATCTGACAATTTATTTATGTAGATCTGAGCCAACCGTTCTACTCCCCATGTAACTTTTATTGGAATGAAATGTGCCGACTTGGTTAATCTATCCACGATAACCCAAATCGCATCATTTCCCTTCTGAGTTCTTGGCAAGCCAACTATAAAATCTATACAGATATTATCCCACTTCCACAGTGGAATAGCCAAATTTTGTAGTTCTCCGCCTGGCCGTTGATGTTCGGCCTTTACACGCTGACAATCCATGCACTGTGACACGAATAGCGCCACATCCTTCTTCATACCATGCCACCAAAAGGTTGAGCGTAGATCCTTATACATTTTCGTGCCTCCCGGATGCAAGGAATACATCGCGAAATGAGCCTCGGTCAGTATTTCCTTCCTGATATTCTCGTCCTTAGGGACGCACAATCTTCCCTTGACACGAATAGTGTCATCTTCAACGGTAAAGTCCGACGCCTTTCCTGCTAGAATCAACTCGCGTATCTTCTGCAGAAACGGGTCATCCTTCTGAGCAAACTTAATCCTTTCCTGGAGACTCGGCTCAAGTTGTAACTGAGCCAACTGCACATTCTGCGGACGGATCCTGAACTCGATGCCCATCTCTTCAAGATCCCGTAGTACCTCTTTTGCTATTGCTAGTGATCCCACAAATTTCCTGACTCAAGGCATCAGCTACCACGTTCCCTTTACCCGGCGTGTAAGAGATTGTCAAGTCATAGTCCTTGATCAATTCTAACCAGCGCCGCTGCCTCAAATTCAATTCCTTTTGTGTGAATATATATTTCAGGCTTTTGTGATCCGTGAAGATCTCGCAGGACACACCATAGAGATAGTGTCGCCATAATTTCAACGCGAACACAATCGCCGCCAGTTCCAAATCATGTGTTGGGTAATTCTTCTCATGCTGTTTGAGTTATCTCGAAGCATAAGATATTGTCTTCCCATGTTGCATAAGAACACATCCCAAACCAAGTCCCGACGCGTCACTGTAGATCTGAAATCCCTCAGAGCCTTCCGGAAGTGCTAAAATTGGGGCCGTGACGAGCCGCTGCTTGAGTTCTTGGAAGCTACTCTCACAGTCATTCGTCCACTTAAATACGACTCCCTTCTGAGTCAGGCGAGTCAAAGGCGAGGCGATTCTCGAGAAGTCCTTCACAAATCTACGGTAGTACCCGGCTAAACCAAGGAAACTCCGTATTTCACTAGCTGATGCAGGCTGCTTCCAGTCCACAACTGCCTCAATCTTCTTTGGGTCGACGGCAACACCTTCTGCCGAAACAACATGTCCAAAGAACGACACGCTGTTCATCCAAAACTCGCACTTACTTAGCTTTGCATAGAGCTGGTTGTCTCGCAGCGTCTGAAGTACTTCTCTCAAGTGCTCGAAATGAGTCTCCCTATCCTTTGAGTAGATCAAGATGTCATCGATGAACACAACAACAAACTTGTCTAAGAACGGTCGAAACACTCTATTCATTAAATCCATGAAGGCTGCTGGAGCATTAGTCAAGCCGAATGGCATGACCAAAAACTCATAGTGTCCGTATCTCGTACGGAATGCTGACTTAGGAACATCTTCGGGTCTGATCTTCAACTGATGGTATCCTGAACGAAGATCGATTTTTGAAAACACGGTCGCCCCTTGTAGCTGATCGAATAGATCATCTATCCTTGGCAAAGGATACTTGTTACGGATGGTTGCCTTATTCAGTTCTCTGTAATCGATGCATAGCCGCATCGTTCCATCCTTCTTCTTTACAAACAGTACTGGAGCTCCCCATGGAGATACACTTGGACGAATGTATCCCCGGTCTAATAATTCTTGTAGCTGTACCTTTAGTTCCTTCAATTCTGCCGGAGCCATCCTGTACGGCGCTTTAGATATCGGACGAGTGTCCGGAAATGTGTCAATTGTGAATTCAATTTCTCTATCCGGCGGCATCCCAGGTATCTCGTCCGGAAACACATCGGGGAACTCTGCCACAATTTCGGTCTGATTCGAATCCACACCCTTCATTTGAGTATCAAAAACAGAAGCAAGGAACCCTTCACACCCAGAGTACAACATGTGCCTTGCTGTAACTGCCGATATTACCATAGGTCCTTGGAACGTCGAGCCGCACGAGTAAGAGAACTCTGTTTCTCCGGTTAGGCGAAACACAACTCTCTTATCCGCACAGTCGATCGTTGCATGACAGGCGCTGAGCCAGTCCATTCCCAAGATGATATCGTACTCTTTGATGTCGAGTACAATTGCATCAAGAGATAAAGTCTTGCCTCCAATTTTAATGTAGCCGTCCCTGCAAATCAAAGTTGCAGGCATATCTACTCCCGAAGGAGTGCTAACACACAAAGCTGTCTTTAGTTGAGTCATACAAAATTTATTTTCCATTGCAAAATCAGAAGAGATAAAGCAATGAGTAGCGCCAGAATCAAAAAGTACTCTTGCAGGTGTGCCTTTATATAGCAACGTACCTGTTATAACATTCTCCGCGGTCTGGGCCTCTGCCTGAGTCAAGGCATAAACCCTTGCTTGCCCACCTTGTTGATTTGGTGCATTCCCAACTGGAGCTGGTAAGGCTGGTGGCGCTCCGCCACGATGCTGGTTGTTATATTGTCCCCGATTGTGGTTGTTGTTATGCCCACGATACTGATTATTGTTATGCCCACGAGGAGGATACTGATTCCCTCCTCTATTTCTGCAGTCAGCTTCCTTGTGGCCCTGCTCGCCGCATTTGAAACACTTCACCCGACAATCTTCGGATCGATGTCCCCAACGGTTGCAAAATTTACAACGTTCTGTATGTTGAGGCCCTCGATTGTCTCCAGTATTGTGACGCTTAGGTGCGTCATTCCTGCTAGCAGACCAAGGTCGTTTCTGATTATTGAGTCCTTGGTTGCTCTTCATTGTCTCACGACTAGCCGGTTTATGAAATCTCTCCATTTCGAGAGCTGTCTCGTACGCCTCCCGGTAAGACGTACATTTCCGATTTAGCACATCCTTCTCTAGGCCTTCATTCAAGCCTTGCACAAATCTTCCTCGCTTGGCGTCGTCATTCGGTACCATGTACCCAGCGAATGCGACTCTCTTCAAAAACTCTGTCTCATAGTCATGCACTGACATACTGCCTTGTCGAAGTGCAATGAACTCATTCTCTTTTTGTTGTCGGACAGCGGGTGGAATAAAGTGAGTAATGAAAGCCTGCTTAAAGGCCTCCCAAGACATCTTTATATCCTGACTATTTCCGCAAAGTGCCTGTCTCTGCGAAATCCACCATTCCTGGGCCTTGAGGCGAAGTTGTACAGCAGTACACTCCACTCTCTTACTGCCCTGAATCTCTAACATTCGGAAATAGCCCTCTAGTGTGTTCAAGAAGCCCATCACCTCATCTGGCTCCTCTTTCCCATCAAACTCAGGCGGGTCGCAACTTTTAAATTCAGAGAACTTGAAGCTCGTCCTCTTCCGTGTCGGCGTCTCAGGTTTCTCTGCCGGCACCTCCACGGTCTCGGTTGCTGCGGCCTTTGCAGAAACATTAGAATCGGCCGACAGCTTGATGACAATCTGAGTTAGACTATCAACTTGCTTTTGTTGAGCATCCAGCTGCTCCTGAAACTGATACTGAAGCTGCTCTTGAAGCGCGCGATGTTGAGCTTCGCTTTGCTTCCTCTGAGCCTCCATTTGCTTAATCAGTTTCTCAATCGGGTCAGACGATGAATTCGTCTTTGAGCTATCACCCTTGGTCATTCTACAACAAAGAAATAATTCCATTAGCACTCATAAAATATTTATGGGCTTATTGTATGGAACATTATTTCATGCCAGCGCCATCGACACCATCAATCGAGAAAATTTGCATCAAGACTTCCTTTTTGAAACATTTATTTTTGAAATCCGAGGAAGTGAAGCCGTGCTCTGATACCAACTTGTCACGCCCCGATTCGGGGAATCGCTCGCTTTGCTTCGATTCATGCCGAATCGATCGTCCTCGCTAAGGCGTGATGCCGTACAAGTCTGGAGTTGCACTTGTACAAGGCTAGAACATGCACATTTATATCAATTCATCACATTTGAAAAATAAGCCACAGTTGCGAAAATATTAAGCAAGCGGAATAGGAAGAAAATATTCATTTTATTGATGATTGTAGTCAGAATACAACTTTTCTCGATAATATTTGAAATACCTTTTCGGCTACATTGATTCATGAAAAGAAGTACAACTGATAGGCTGCCATGAAATAATTTCCCGTTCCATACATCACGCCCCTTTAGTACTTTGAAATATAAGCAGCTATCTTTGAAATCTCCGCAATACTTTGTGCGTCTTTAGGAAAAACAACTTGAAAGGAAACAGCAGTTCAGAAGGCTTTAATTACGATGTGCGCCCGAGCCTTCTCCAGTACCTGTGGAGGAGGGGTCAGCACATTATAACAATGCGCTGGTGAGCCCCGTTGGCCCACTCAGCTAAACCAACATTTTATTAATGACAAGCATTTTAAAGATATGAACTTATAAGGGACAGGCAACATTTAGAGTAAATCACAATTCAATGACATGGTAGTTCAATAAACCATGTTTACTTTACCATTGGCCGAATCCAGCTTTCCTGCATAAGATACAGGATAATAATAATATACTTACCGCCCCTGCATAAGACATTGATTAGCATACATTCCCACGATGTGACCACTGGTGTTGTTAAACCATATGGACTCTTTTCATTCATTCATTTGCATTTGGGACTTCAAGATAATGAGATAACAGCACAGTAGGGAGCTAGCCTCTATGATGCCTCGCATTACTCATGTTTCCCCAAAGCACTTCATTATTTCCTCCTAGGCCGAATCGGTACAGGCGCCCCTGTACCGTTCGAGGAAATTATTGCTCAATCCTTGTATACAAGTTGTCCATGGTCAGGCGAATGTGTGTCCGACTCGATATACACAGTGTGCATAGAATATTTGAAGTAATAGGCAACATGATCATTCTTAGCATTTCATAACCATCATTCTAGGCATCAATTCAATCATTTCAATGTTCAGTTCATTGCAGTGTAATCAATTCATTTCAATGTTCTATCTCTAGCATCTTAGTGGTATTGACTTGTGGCATTAGCATCTTGATATCGATCAACGGATGTTGCAAGACAATTATTTAGTTGGCATGAAGGAATAGCGAGAGGGACAATACCACCACAGAGATCCACACTCACCAAATTAGAGAATCGTCGAGAGAGAGAGGAACACTTGCACGCTTAGCCTTCCGTCACGCGTCAGTCTGCATTGGCACCAAAAGATTGATTAATAATCCGTCTCGTTGTGTTCTCTTCTCTCAGAATTCTCAAGAATGAATGCTATGCAAATCGATGAAAACGGGCAAGAATCAAATCATCGAAAATCATTCAGAAAAGCATCCATCAAAACCAAGCAGTAAAACCAGCAGCAAAACATCCAGAGAAAACTCTTGGACGCATTTCAAGAGAAACCGATCCATTAATTGGAAAGGTTCTTATGCACTTGTCCGTGATCGATTCGATGCCGACGGTAAGTTTCCCCAATACTCGGTTCCGACCGAGTTAGCCAAGCCACAAGCCTTACATAGTGAGCCGCTAGGAGCGGGACACTACAACAACCCTTAAACCAAACAAGGACCGGGGTTGTAACCCTTCGCCTGAACAGAACTGGACCCCTGATCTTTATTGCTAAGGCCAGTATAAATAATCATGGTATTAAAATAAGGTAAAAGAACACGACGAGCATGGCATGGGGTTGCAATAAGACAATAAACGAAGAGATGACACAGAACTGCTCCGGGAGCCAGGTTACAACCCTTAAACCAAATAAGGACCGGGGTTGTAACCCTTCGCCTGAACAGAACTGGACCCCTGATCGTTATTGTTAAGGCAAGCATCAATAATCATGTCATGCCCCAATCTTGCACAGGATCAGGATAAGACTAAGCTGGAATAAACTTCATCCAATCAATCACGGCCAATCAAGAGTACGGCTTGATACTTTTAACTAACTAGGGTTATCACAGCCTAGTTACTAGCAAGATGCAATAAGATTATCCCAACAGCCACAAGCCCTGCAGACCATCCGGTTATTCGAGTCGAATGTCTGTTTATGAAGGGTGCACCACATGACTGTGTGCTGGAAATGTGCCCTACTCATCGGTAGGCTACAATTCCACTTAATGCGCCCAGATAACGGGATTGCCTGTAGCTGGAAATCTCTTCATGACTAACGAATCATTCTAGTTAATTAGCCTTAGTCAATTTCAGTAGGCACCCCTGACCGTGGTACTCAGGGATCCCCATCCTAGACATGATGCAAGACAGTATCAATTTATTTGTACAAACACAATCGCCCACGGTGTCCAGGTCTTTCATACTTGTCCTGCCGTGCTAGCTGTCGTAACAGCATATCGAGGTGTATCATGTCAGGGTTACTTATCAAGAGTGCGCCATGACGGGCCACTATCGTGTTCTAACATTATAAATGAGAAAAGTTGTATAAATAGTTAATAACATATTCTGGAAGCCAAGGAAAAGATCTACAATTTTCATGTTGGGAGTTGGGAAAAATTCGGGCCATAAATCAGCCAAATAGGGCAAGAAAAACAACCAAATTAGACAATATACGGCCAAGGGTGAATTGGGGGCTCATGCGGCAGTAGATGGGTACCCATCTATGCGGCTGAGTAAGTGGGTACCCATCTATGCGGCTGAGTAAAATGAATCTCATGCGGCTGGGTGAATGAATCTCATGCGGCTGAGTAAGTGGGTACCCATCTATGCGGCTAAGTAAGTGGGTACCCATGCGGCTGAGCAAGTAAATCTCATGCGGCTGGGTAAGTGGGTACCCGTCTATGCGGCTAAGTAAAATGAATCTCATGCGGCTAAGTGAATGAATCTCATACGGCTGGGTAAGTGGGTACCCATCTATGCGGCTAAGTAAGTGGGTACCCATGCGGCTGAGCAAGTAAATCTCATGCGGCTGGGTAAGTGGGTACCCATCTATGCGGCTAAGTAAAATGAATCTCATGCGGCTAAGTGAATGAATCTCATGCGGCTGGGTAAGTGGGTACCCATCTATGCGGCTGAGTAAAATGAATCTCATGCGGCTAAGTGAATGAATCTCATGCGGCTGGGTAAGTGGGTACCCATCTTCTCAGAAAATCTGAGAAGGATGGCCATGGAACCCATAGCTTCCAAGCTCCATAAAACCTTCATCGTAAGCCTAAATTTGGACTTCCATAGGTCAAAATGGGGTAGAACGAAATTCTCTACAACATGAAACCATCAAAACTTAGAAATAATAAAGTTAAATAGATCAAAACCCAAAAAATCCGAAAATACTATAATCTTAGATCTAGAAGAATTTAGCCATGGAAATTGAAAATGCCAAGCACTAAAGTGTCTTAGAATGCTGTGAAGAAGAGAATAGAACAATAAAATTTATGTTCCTCCATGAAGCAAGATGCACTTGCCTAAGCTCTCTCTCTCTCTCACTCTCCTGGTGGTTGAAGAAGTAATGGTGGGAGAAGAAGAAGTAAATGAAGAGAGAGAATTAAAGGAATGGGTTAATAAAGGATGATGGTGGTGGTAGGTAGGGGTTCTCCCCTTGGTTCATGATGAACCAAGGCACCCCAAGTCTAGCCGAACCAACCCAAAATAAACCGGGCCAAGCTAAGAGATATGCAATACAAGAACAAATACGTACACGTATTCCAAGATACGTAATACGAACTACAGGCATTACATATTTTGACCTAGAAATGGTCATTCTTCGTGTATCTAACACGGAGAATATTCATTCTCCGTGTTAAAACACACGGAGAATGACATTATCCGTGTGTTAATACACATGGAGAATGACCATTCTCCGTTTTAAAATACACGGAGAATGGAATTTTCTGTGTATTTTGTCCTGAGAATGAGCATTCTCCGTGTTTCTAACACGGAGAATGACCATTCTCCGTTTTAAAATACACGGAGAATGAATTTTTCTGTGTATTTTGTCCTAAGAATGAGCATTCTCCGTGTTTCTAACACGGAGAATGGCGTTCTCCCGTGTATTTTGACCTATAGATGGCCATTCTCCGTGTTTCTAACACGGAGAATGTTATTCTCCGTGTTGAAATAGACGGAAAATGGCATTTTTTCTTGTATTTTGACCTAGAGATGGTCATTATCCGTGTTTCTAACACGAAGAATGACCATTCTCCGTTTTAAAATACACGGAGAATAGAATTTTCTGTGTATTTTGTCCTGAGAATGAGCATTCTCCGTGTTTCTAACACGGAGAATGACCATTCTCCGTTTTAAAATATACGGAGAATGGAATTTTCTGTGTATTTTGTCCTAGAAATGATCATTCTCCGTGTAAAAATACACGGAGAATGTCATTCTCCGTGTTGAAATACACGGAGAATGGCGTTCTCCCGTGTATTTTGACCTATAGATGGCCATTCTCCGTGTTTCTAACACGGAAAATGTTATTCTCCGTGTTGAAATAGACGGAGAATGGCATTTTCCCTTGTATTTTGACCTAGAGATGGTCATTCTCCGTGTATCTAACACGGAGAATGACCATTCTCCGTTTTAAAATACACGGAGAATGGAATTTTTTGTGTATTTTGTCCCGAGAATGAGCATTATCCGTGTTTCTAACACGGAGAATGTTATTCTCCGTGTTTCTAACACGGAGAATGTTATTCTCCGTGTTAAAATATACGGAGAATGACATTTTCTTGTATTTTGTCCTGAGAATGAGCATTCTCCGTGTATCTAACACGAAGAATGTTATTCTCCGTGTTAAAATACACGGAGAATGGCATTTTCTGTGTATTTTGTCCTGGAAATGAGCCATTCTCCGTGTTTCTAACACGGAGAATTAATTCTCCGTGTTAAAATGCACGGAGAATGGAATTTCTGTGTATTTGTACTCAGAATGAACATTCTCCGTGTTTCTAACACGGAGAATGTTATTCTCCGTGTTAAAATACACGGAGAATGACATCCTTGTATTTTGACCCGGAGAATGACATTCTCCTTGTATTTTGACCTAGAACTGGCCATTCTCCGTGTATTAACACGGAGAATGACCATTCTCCGTGTCAAAGTAAACGGAGAATGCTCATTCTCAGTGTTAAAATACACGGAGAATGACATTTTCTGTGTATTTTGTCCTAGAAATGATCATTCTCCGTGTAAAAATAAACGGAGAATGTCATTCTCCGTGTATAAATACACGGAGAATGATATTCTCTGTGTAAAAGTACACGTAGAATGATATTCTCCGTGTATTTTTACACGGAGAATGGTCATTCTCCTTATTATAATAAAGAAGAATGTTGACGTAAACCTAATTGTTGTTTTTTTAGGAAAAAAACTGTCAGGAACAAAGAAGAAAGACTTTTCCGTGCAACATTCACCCCAATACTCTCTCTTATGGATGAGGTGAAAGAAAAGTGTGGCCATTTGCCTGAAGCAGTTATTGAAACCTTGAAGAATGTTGGATTCTACAATTTCATAGATGTATTCTACAGATCCAAGGTGAAAAAGTCAGAACTATCTAAAGTCACACAAGGTCTGGAGAACTTGATGGGGACTTACTTAGAAGAAGATGGCATTGGATATTTCTAGTTGAGCAGCAGTGTCAAGGTAGCACCAACTGCTGATGAGATGGCAACCATTTTCGGTCTACCAATGAATGATGACAGGGAAGTTGATGAGAAGTATCTAAAGATTATCACTGAAAAACAGAAGACCCCCCCCACCAGCAGACTCATTCAGCATGTGTACAGAACACTTCAAAAGACTGCTGACAAATTCCAAGGGAAAAAATACAGAAGTATCAAATGCAGAAGTTAATAAAAGGATCTTAGAGCTGTTGGGGGACAGAAATGCAAGTCCTGATGAGTTGGCCAGGTTAATAATATTCAACTTGTGTCAAACAGCATTCTTCACCAGAATGGGTAGGTCGAACTTGCCGTACAAGTTCTTCGCTCTGGTGGAGAGCATAGATGTTATAAAAAGCATCTGTTGGCCACGGATTATTTTGGGGTACGTCATGGACAACATAAAGAGGGCTGTTACAAAAGCTGAAGATGGGGACATTGAGATATCGTACAAGAAGATTGAAGGTTGTACGATATATTTCTTGTATTGGTTTGCAGAGCACAGTCAACTGTTGGAAAGGAAGTGCAAACCAATAAGCACATACCCGAGATTCTACACATGGGATGGGAATAGAATCTCTATATTCCTCAAAAATGAATATCAAGGGGCTCAAACGAATTCTGAATTGATATTCAAAGATTTTGTTACATTGACTGTTGAAGAAGTAGAAGACCCAGCAGAGCAGCATAGTATAGAAGGTGGAGATAATGCTGTTGATGAAGAAGAACCATAAGCTGAAGCCCAAGCACCAGCAACAAACATAGCTGAGAATGAAGATATGTTGCGTGTCTTGGAGGAGAAATCTCAGCTTATCGCTGAGAATGAGCAACTCCAAGAAAGAGCCCAAAAACTAGAGGCAGATGTAGCCCAACAACGTGCTGTGGAGCTCGTTACTGATGGCTTGGAGAAGGAGTTAGACTCTATAAGGAACGAGAAATCGCTCCTTATTGCTGATAATGAGAAACTCCGTAGAAGAGTTGAAGAACTGGAGGCAAAGGGGTCGGAACAGGAACTAGACTCCCTTAGAAAGCAAAAATCTGAGCTTACTGCTGATAATGAGAAGCTTCGTCAACGTGTTGAGGAGCTACTTCTAAAAGGTAAAATATTCTATTTTTTCAAAATTTTAATTTGTAATTATGTGTATCTAACACGGAGAATGTCATTCTCCGTGTCAAAGTACACGGAGAATGACGTTTTCTGTGTGTTTTGACTTAGAAATGATCATTCTTCGTGTTTCTAACACGGATAATGTTATTCTCCGTGTTAAAATACTAGCAGAGAATGTCATTATCCATGTTAATACACACTTAGAATGAGCATTCTCCGTGTTAAAATACACGGAGAATGACATTCTCCGCTAGTATTTTAACACGGAGAATGACGTTCTGTATTTTGACCTAGAAATGGCCATTCTCCGTGTGTTTTTTGACACGGAGAATAATATTCTCCGTTTATAAATATACGGAGAATAACATTCTCCGTGTCAAAAATACACGAAGAATGTCATTATCCGTGTTAAACTAAACGGAGAATGTCACTACTTATATTTTGGCCTTGAAAAGACATTCTCCGTTTAGTTTAACACGGAGAATGACATTTTCCGTGTATTTTTGACACGGAGAATGTTATTCTCCGTATATCTTAACACGAAGAATAGTCATTCTCCGTTTATGTTATAGGAGAATGCCCATTCTCCTTGTAAGTCTAACAGAGAATGATCATTCTCCGTTGAGCTTAACACGGAGAATGACATTCTCCTTGTATTTTGACCTAGAAATGACATTCTTCGTGTATTTTTGACACGGAGAATGTTATTCTCCGTATATCTTAACACGGAGAATGGATATTCTCCGAATTAAAGTAAACGGATAATAATATTTTTTATTGTTTTTAAAAGAAGATTATATAATATTGATATCATACCTCTTGTTGTTTTTTGTTTTTATATCAGTGAAAGAAACAGACAATCTCAGAAAGGAGAATAAAAAGCTCAATAGTGATAACAACAAACTTCTCGAGGAAGTTGCATCATTGAATGACGAAATCAAACAGAAGAATGATACAATTGTTAACCTTGAAGCAATGGCCAAAGCATTGCAGCTTGGGGAGGAGACTAAAGCAGTTCCTCAAAAACATTACACAAGAGCAAGAGAACCATGAGGGATTAAAAACAATCAAATGCTCCAGTGGATGATGATTTTACAACACTGGAAAAGAAGAAAACAGCTGATGCTACAAGTAAGAATGTAGTTGCTGGTCGGAAAAGAAAAGCTTCGTCCAGTACCAATAAGAAAGTAACTTCTGGTGAGAAAAGAAAAGCTACTTCCAGTCCCGAGAAGGTAGACAAAAAGAAGATGTCAGAAAATGAAGAACTTGAAGAAGATTCTCCTGAAACAACAAAGCTAGTGAAAGAGGGAAAAATGCTGATGCAATATCAAAAACTCAGGCTTTGGAACCAAGCAGACGATCAGCTGAAGCATCTATACAGGAGTATCGTATACCCAAGAAGGATGACTCCAACGTAAGTATTCTAAACTTGAACAAAATTCTGTACAATTCACAACGGAGAATTATCATTCTCCGTGTATCTAATACGGAGAATGAATATTCTCTGTGTAATTCGGACGGAGAATTATCATTCTGAATTCATAACGGTCATTCTCCGTCCAATTCATAACGGAGAATGTTTATTCTCCGTGTTTTTTAACACGGAGAATAGTCATTCTCCGTGTATCTGACACGGAGAATGTTATTCTCCGTGTTAAAATACACGGAGAATGGCATTTTTCCTTGTAGTTTGACCTAGAGATGGCTATTCTCCGTGTATTTAACACGGAGAATGACCATTCTCCGTGTTAAAATACACGGAGAATGGCATTTTCTGTGTATTTTGTCCTAGAAATGATCATTCTCCGTGTAAAAATACACGGAGAATGTCATTCTCCGTGTAAAATTACACGGAGAATGTCATTCTCCGTGTTAAAATACACGGAGAATAGTCATTCTCCGTGTTATAATACACGGAGAATAGGCATTCTCCGTCCAATTCATAACGGAGAATGATCATTCTCTCTGTTTGAGTTACTTTTTTTTACAATTATATCATTAGCCTATATTATTAACATAATCGAAACTAAATTTATGTGCAGTGAAAATGTATACCAATACTTTCCAACTGCTCAGAAGATTGTAAATAAGAAGAAGGAACAATGATGTTACCTTGCTCTTTAATGCTAAAGAAGTTCAAGACATATTAAATATGGAAGAAATAGAGGCCAATGTTATGAATTTCACAATAAAGATTATGAACGAATTACAAGCCGAAACAAGACGTAACGTTCAGTCAAGCTCGCAGGGTGCACAATGTAATTGGTTTGCAATCATGATGCCCCATGCATTGGTAAGAATCAAAACTGAAAAATAAATATTAATGTGTACACCTACTAATATTGTTGTAAAAAACTAACTCATGATTTGTTTTTTGTTTTTTGTTTTTTTTTTCTGGAAAACAGCGTACCGTTCAGTTTGCCGATGAACAAAACCCAACATCTAGAGCATTGTACAATTTCAAAGCAGAAATAGAAGATTTTATCATGGAGTTGGAGGATGACATCGAATGGTTATTCGTGCCACTCTTCCGTGAAGAGAATAAACACTATACACTGCTGGCATTCAACTTCAGCTCCTACAACTCATTGAGGAAAAACACGGGCGCTAAGGGAATCGAGGATGCAAATTACATGATGAATAAAATCGAGCCAATTGTAATTAAGAAGATTGCATTGATGAGGGAGAAAAGCCCAGCAATTCAAGAATATGAAACAACAGAGCTCAAGGTTATTAAAGATTGCCCACAGCAACTATCACCCAGCTGCCTGCTGTATGTTGCGTAGTATATTGAAAACTTGTCGAAAGCTACATTTGATTTACAAAGAAAACAAACAAGGCAGTTCATGATATTATTGTAAAGAGCATGCTAACTTTGGCTAAGCTTTTGCTTATGGGTGACTGTGCAGTTCCTTTTGTATCATAAATAAAATGACAATGTAAATTGGCTAAGAAATTCCTTATATATATACTGTCTGTCAGGTTTCTTTTGTAATGTATTTGTTGTCCTTTGTAATGAAACTCAGTTTTTCGACTAATTTACTTTGTTCTATATATGTAAATCTGTTTTGTTAAAGTTCTGTTGTTTGATTCTGTGTTAAAATACACGGAGAATGACTTTTTCTGTTTATTTTGACCTAGAAATATCATTCTCCGTGTATCTAACACGGACAATAATCATTCTCCGTGTATCTAACACGGAGAATGACCATTCTCTATGATAAAATACACGGAGAATGACATTATCTTTGTATTTTGACCTAGAAATGAGCATTCTCCGTGTTTCTAACACGGAGAATGTCATTCTCCGTGTTAAATTACACGGAGAATGTCATTCTCTCCGTGTCAAAATACACGGAGAATGACATTCTCCTTGTATTTTAACCAATAAACGACCATTCTCCGTGTATCTAACACGGAGAATGTAATTCTCCGTGTCAAATTAAACGGAGAATAGTATTCTCCGTGCTTCGAAAACGGAGAATATCATTCTCCGTTTCAAAATACACGGAGAATGGTCATTCTCCGTGTTAATACACACGGAGAATGACTTTCTCCTTGTATTTTGATCTATAAATGACTATTCTCCGTGTATCTCATACGGAGAATGATCATTCTCCGTGTTAGATACACGGAGAATGGTCATTCAATGCATTATAAAATCAGAGTATAACGGATAATAAGTTCTTATGCTGTTAGTATATATGTGAAACATCAGATATGCAGAGTTCAAACTATTACCATTGATATCAAAAAATGTTACATATGTATTCAAAAAACAATTATATAAAAGAAGGAATATATGTGTATGTATTAACGAGGGGGCGCTGCCCCATCGAACACCGTAGCAGCACGTGGAGGCAGAGGACAAGTGGTGCGATTGTGATTGCATAATTCAAAACAATTCTGGCACCTTATCTTTCTCTTCTCTTTTCCCTTGTTCTCATATTTGCTCTTATAACGGTCCGCCTTTGGACGTCCAGGACCACGTTTCGGAACAGGGGGTAGAACAACATCAGTGGGATTATTTTCAAACTATTTTTCACAATCTGGAACTGGACGAATAGCACATGAATATAACTTCTGGTAATAATCTGATGTCCAATACTGCTCCACAAAGTCGTAAACAAATTTATTTGAACCAACTCTGATGCACTGTATTGCATGGCTGCATGGGAATCCATATACCTTCCATCTACGACAACTACAATGACAATCAAGAAGATTCACCATGTGGGAGGAAGTATCTGCGATCACCTCAAATTCGAAATCACCAGACCGATATACCCTATAACACATGCCATCATCTGTAAGCTGCTTCAGCATATCCTCAGCGTATGGAGTCAATTTGCTATTCAAACCAATTGCATCCTTGTGGCGATCCGAAATCATCTTCATCATCTTCACACGGATGACATTTACAATTGCTGATATAGGCAATTTCTTCTCAGCCTTTATCCATGCATTGAATGACTCTGCACAACTAGAAGCAACCTCACCGTATCTACATCCCGGGAAGAATACATTTGACCAGTGTTCCGGTTTTTGTTTATTCATCCAATTCACAACATGACCATAATTCAGATCATAAATCTTCTTGATTGCTTGTCTATACCCACCTTTATAGAGAAAAACAAATAATTAATAAAGAATTAGGTCAATTCACAAAATTATTAAAAATAAGTGCATTCTTCGTGTTTAAAATAAGGATAATAGTCATTCTCCGTTCAAAAGCTAACGGAGAATGACATTCTCCGTTCTATGCAGGACGGAGAATGGTCATTCTCCGTTTGACTTAAACGGAGAATGAACATTATCCGTACTATACAAGACGGATAACACCATTATCCGTTCAAAAGCTAACAGAGAATGATATTCTCCGTTCTATAAAAGACGGGTAATGGTCATTCTCCGTGTGACGAAAACAGAGAATGAACATTATCCGTACTATGCAAGACGGATAATACCATTCTCCGTTCAAAAGCTAACAGATAATGATATTCTCCGTTCTATGTAGGACGGAGAATGGTCATTATCCGTATAATACGTACGGAGAATGACTATTCTCCGTCTTACTGACGCGGAGAATGGTCATTCTCCGTGTTAAATTAATGGTAAATACATAGAAAATGTGCATATATCTTTCTCATTAACACACCTGGAGTTAGAGCATATACTGCTTGCCTCCAAGCTTCAAGTACATGCGAATACACTCTTTCATTTCCTTTCTCTTTCAGCGGTATGTTATTCTTCATGTGATAATAGCAATAGCTATGGTAATCATTAGGAAACACTTTAGGGACTTCAGAAACTAGACCGGTGCCTTGATCCGAAAGAAAAATAATACGCCTACTACATCCAACAACATTCTTTAGATTTCTAAGGAGCCATTCCCAATTGTCACCATCTTCGCCTGAGACTATACCGTATGCAAGAGGGTAGAACTGTTGGTTACCATTCTTCGCTGTAGCAGACATTAAACATCCTCTAAACCTTCCAGTAAGGAAAGTAGCATCCAAATATAGCATTGGGCGACAATATTGAAAGCCTTCTACGCAAGCCCCATATGAAAGAAAAAGCCGTTCAAACCTCATTGATGAATCATCTTTCTGGAAGTCGATAATGGAACCATTATTGGTTTCCTTTACCTTGTTAACATACCAACACAAGTCACTGTAAGATCTAACATCATCTCCGTACATTTTCTGGTGCACCAGCCTAATTCCGTGGTATGCCTGTCCATATGTAACAGATAAACCGTAGTCGACCTTGAAATCATCGACAACAGATTTTGCGGACTTTTTAGGATGCATCCGAACAATGTCACTAACCAAACTTTTCACAAACTTTGCTGGAACAACCAGATTACCTTTATCCATATAGCCAGCTCCACAATTATGTTCTCCCACATACCTCTTCAGCTCAAAATTTGATTATCTTTTGAAATAGATATAGCATGGAAGCTCCACAAACAAGCATGTGTCTTGTAATTCTTGCAGCAAACAGTATACCTCCCCGGCTCAGATTTCAAAATGTGGAATGGATGACGATATTCAAAACATACCTTTCTAACAGCATTCCTAACTTCTTCAACACCATTTAGAAAAATCTGACCAACACCAGTAATTGATCCAGGCCACATATCCGATTTCCTCTTCTTCACTGTCTCAGTTGAGCCCTCATAAAATTGTACTACTCGTTTGTCCTTTACAGTAGGAGAACATCTACTCAAAGAACTAGAGGAGGAAGACGAAGGTCCCATGTGAAAGTTTTGACAAGGAAAAGATGTTGATGAAGAACATGGAGAGTATATTTGCTCCACAAATAGATCAAAACTCACATCATGAGTACCGTTAAAACTACCAACCAATGAGCGAAGCCAAAAATCACTTTCAACATACAGTTCAGTTCCATCAGAGTGCAAAAACCTGAAACGGAAGGAAAGTGGATCCAAAGAAGTCCATCGATCGCACACTTTAATCTTTAAAAAATCCATGGTACTTTCATGTGTGACACGGCAGGAAACTATGTCTCCCTTGAAACAAATGTTAACTAAACAACTTGATTCCATACCTTCCCCCCTGATAATATAAAAACATAAGAGGTCACAAATAGAACAATAAAATTGTCGTCTAATAATGATTATTCTCCGTCTAAAAATAACGGAGAATAAATATTCTCCGTTCGGATCTAACTTATAATGATCATTCTCCGTTTAAAGTAAAACGAGAATGATATTCTCCGTCTAATAAACACGGAGAATAGACATTCTCCGTCTAAATATAACGGAGAATAATTATTATCTGTCTGTAACTTATGGATAATGCTCATTATCCGTATAATGATCATTCTCCGTCTAAATATAACGGAGAATAAATATTCTCCGTTCAGAACTAACTTAGAATGATCATTCTCCGTTTAAAGTAAAACGGAGAATGATATTCTCCGTCTAAAACACACGGAGAATAGACATTCTCCGTCTAAATATAACGGAGAATAATTATTATCTGTCTGTAACTTATGGATAATGCTCATTATCCGTATAAAAACATACGGAGAATGTTATTCGCACAAAATAACAAGATTTTAATCTCTCTAACATTTTCTAAGTTAATAATCTGCATAACAAATTCAAATTCAGCATAAATTTCGAGATATACGAAGCTGATGGATGAATTTCTACAGATCTGAACTCTCACTTGTTTTAAGATCTATAAAAAGAAAAAAGAAGATCTTCTCTCCACAATTGACCTAATCGCCGGAAACCACAAAGATGATGATGATGATGATCGATGATGATGAAGGATGATCGACGTTCAACTGACGAAAACCACAATGAACTACGAACGATTTTGCGATCTCTGATAAAGATGATATCAATGGATTTCAAATTTCTCGTGAAGAAGAAGAATACGAATTTCCCAATCCAAATCTGAGTTTGCGAATTCAAAATTATATATAGATGTCCAAATTGCGCGAAGGGGTATTTTTGGAACTATGATAATGGCAAATTTTGTAAATACAGAGCATCTATAGAGAATCTTGAAATATTTAACGTGAAAATACTTAATTCTGGGTATTTCATAAAAATAATCCAGCGGGTGGGCATTACATAAAAGCCCACCCAGAAATTGGATTTCTCAGCAATTTCCAGTATTTTACCATCAGTTTGACATTTTTTGTTATTTTAACACTAATATAGCCCTTAGAGTATTCACAGTGGGGCTCTTTTCAAGTGCTATATTTGGTCTTTAGTCAAATTTTGTAGCACTTGAGGGCTACAATGGACTCTTGTTCACACTTGAAAAAGAGTAGAAAGCCAAAAAACTCTCCAAATTTGGAGAGTCCACTAGTGGAGCTATAGTTACTTGGGGTCCACCATATTTACTTATCTCCTTTATTTTTTTTTTTGGGAGTGTTGCCACTTGTCAATTATGAAAAAAAAATGAGGGAAAAGATGGGATATTGCCACTTGTCAATTTGGAGTATTTATTTGGAGTATACTATTGTGTACCAACATGAAGGAAATACTTCAAAATTAATTTTTTGAGTATGATTTAAAGTAATTTGGAGTATTGCCATTGTGGATGCTCTTACCTGACTTTTTTAATAAATTTTATCGAATTATCCCTCACCCACCTACCATTTATTTATCAATTCTTTTTTTTCCCTCAAATCTAGGATTTCGAAGTGGATTATACACATATTACTCATGTCGTTCAAGATCCAAAGTAGTTGAGCACTATTCTTGCGCAAAGTGGAGTTGAAGCTGCGGAGATCATGGCGCTAGATAAATGAAGATTATTGTGGCACTGTGTAGATAGAAAAATTTTGCTACCTAATTTCATCTCCCTGGTCTATCTTTTAGCTAGCTAATTGACTATTGGATTAATCCCACCAACTATTTGGCCGTTGCTAATTTTGTATAATTTGAGTTCTCTATAGAAGTTGAATTGGAGACTTTGATTACCGAAAATTGTCTTTTTAATGTTTTTAAAAATGCCTTCTGAAATGCTTATTCTCTGCATTAAGTTTATGGAAATAATAGTCAAATATTTAGTCTATTTATAAGGACACATCAAAAGTTGATCAGGGCTAGCCAAAAGTAAATTTTGATTTATTTACAAGTTTGTCATTGAAAAAATTACGCAGGACTAGCCAACCATATTTTACCATCAGTTTGGCATTGAAATTTAGAAATGAAATTGATTTTTGGGATTTGGGGAGGTGTGGGATTTGGACAGCCTCTGAGTGAAATATTTGGATAGTCCAAGTAAAATCTTCTCAAACATTGGCTAGTCCTAATCTTGGCTAGCCCTGATAAACTTCTGATGTGTTCTTATAAGAAAAATGCTAAGTTTACTACCAAATTCTTACAACCTTCTTACAACTACTCTCTTCCACCCCTTACACATGGGTCCCACCGGGTCCCACCACCACTCTCATCCCCCTGCTATATGGGCTCCACCCGGCCCCACCATTTTTTTCCCTCCTCCAATCGAAGTCCGACACGTGTCCGGTTGTAGGAGGATTGTAAAATTTGGTTGTAGGCTTAGCAAAGCTCGTTCTTATAAATAGCAAATATTTATGGCGTACTTATTATTTAGCCTAGTACATAACCTTTTTTTGGCGGATCATCTTTATCCATTAGTTAAACTTCTTCATTAGTGGATTTCTTCTTCCCATGACCTCAATTACCAATGTCTGCTTGAAAATTTTATCTAAGTTGGATAAAGCAAAGAATTCAGTCAATGATAGATATGGGAGAGCGAAGTAGGTGGACCATAACAATTTTTATTTTATTTTATTTTTATTGGTTCTTCCCTTGGTTGCAAATGATTAATGACCTATACTAGCCTTTTTTAATTCCCCATACAAATTTTTGCTTTCCTGCATTTGTTTTATACTAGAACCAATTACGCATATAACTTGCTAAAGTAGATTCTGTGAGTCCTCTAAATTTTAGTATTTTTTATTTATTTATAAGGATTATTCAGTAAACCTTAACAAAACCAACTCTAACGTGTACCCCTATGTGTCCCCTACCTTCCCTCAAAGTCGCAGCTTGGGGATCAACTCTTTTTTGTCCGTGGTACGAGTTACACGACAAGGTGTCCAGGCTGAACCTTGTTTGACATAGCTGCTGTCCGTGCAACTTTGCGAAGCCCCACGACGGTCCCTAGACCCTTGGTGAGCATCCTAACATCCCTCTCTAATCCCCTTTCATGTGTATAAATTTTTCATTAGGTTTTATATAGTTTTATTGCCGAATCTTCAAAGTTTTTGTCGCCTTAAACTATTGAATCATCGTAGATCGACATGCTAGGTTTTGTGCACCAACTTGTTATAAAATTTTCGATGTTCATAACCCTGATTTCTCATGATTTAATATCTGAATATTCAACTTCATTGTGTAATATTTTAGAATATAAATCTTTTATTTTTGCATAAGTAGATCACTCCAATCAACCCGATAATTGGCAACTTTGTGCGACTAGTTGACTATGTTAAATTTACCATGTTTTCTTGTAGATAATATAAGTAGATTATTTTTTTAAAAAATTATATAATTATTGCAGAATTAATTAATATATTTATGATTATAACTATGGTACTTTAAGGGTTTAGCATGTTATAAAGCATATAACTATCTAACTTCGTTCTAGATTAGGCTAGTTACATGGAGACCTAGTTTAGAACATAGATGATATTCATGTGGTTGTGTGCAACGTACATTAGTGCCATAGTTGATTGGTAGTTATTATTGTGTTCTAGGAGTTTGTGAAGGTTTGACTGAGAGTACAGAAGCAAGAACTTTGTACGCTCACATGGGAGATACATGCAAGTATACCTTGCCTTTTTTACAGTATATTTACATGCGTTGATTCCTTTCTTTCTTTATATGTCATTATCTAGTTTTCTTTTCTTGATTTATTGATATGTGTTGCCTCTCATACTATGCATATTATTTTAGTTGTCTCGTTGATAGATCATTATTGTTATTTTGACAGTGTAGTTCATACTAGACTTGTTCGAACTTGTACCTTGTCTGAGTTGTACTGTGTCACGCCCCACACCCAAAAGAGCGACCGTCCTCGCTTGGGCGTGATGTCGCGCGAGCCTAAACTGCTTTCGCACAAGGCCAGGTCCTGAAAAGGCTGATCGAAGCTAGGCAACAGTCGTACGGAGTGTCCCCATTGCAGCGGAAAGTAAATGAACACAAGTTGAAACAAATTCAAGCTCTTTATTGATATACAAGAAGTATTACAAGCGGTGCTAGGCCGAGATTACAATTCGCTCAAGCTCTCTCTCTTGAAACATAAAAGGCGTGTCAAGCGACTTACAATATGGAATGACATGACGATGTTTCGATACATTATGTCATGTATATGGTGTTTAGCTCCTTTGCAACGCTCCAAGGCTCCAGAGTTGGCTCCGCGCCTTATACTACACCAAAATAGATGTCTTGCGATAGTTAGAATTGTCAAACAATGACGTACTAAAACTGTCGTTTCATATTCGACGGATCGAAACCGTTATTTGATATCAAACTTATTCCACAAAAATGGTACATTTGGATTTGACGGATAAAAGCTCTTGTTTAACCCCTAAAATTAAGTTAAAATTTTGGCTCATTAATATTTTATTAAAAAATTTACCTCATGCTTTTCAATTAAACCTGCAAATACCTCCCCTTCCTTCCAAAACCCCACCGCTCCGCTGTAGACTTTTTCCCAAAAATCTCTATTTCTATTCCACTTTTCTCCTCCTCCCAAAACACCCCATTGCCGTAGCCGAAACCCCTCGGGAACCCATCAACATCAGGTATCGCTGTCGTTTATTTTCTTCTTCTCTCAAAACTCCTCGGTTAGGATCTCCTTTGCACCCGCCGCTGGAACCGCTGCCTTTAGGATCTCCTTCCCACCACGTTGGAACTGCTACTATTCGGATCACCTTTCCACCCACCCCGCTCCCGCTTCCGCTGATGCCGATACGGTGTCAATTTAGTATTGGATATATCAGTATGTAGGGGGAGTGCCCTTGTCGAGGGAGCGACGGAAAGGGGATTTGCTCTTATTTATTTTTTATGGTTTATTTTGTAGGATTTGATCTTGTTTAATTGTTAGGGTTCAGACTTGAAATTATACAAAAAAAAATTGGATTACTTGTTGTTTATTTTCTAGGGTTTAATCTTTTTTTATTTTCTCAATCCTTGAAATTATTAACCATTTTTCTCCCTAAAGCTTGTTATCAACAAAGATGTATAATAATAATCTTGTATGTATATATGTAGGTGTTCTTGTTTGCATCTTAAGTAGATTTGTGGTGTGCATCTCAAGTAATAATTGTATGCAATAGGAAAGAAAAGTATATTTCTTGCAGGGTATACTGTCTCCCCAACTATCATCTTTATTGTTTTTAGTGGTTGGCATTTCAATGGCTCTCACGCCATGGTTAGCGGATCGAGGTCAGTTGCTAGCATCTAGATTTAAGCAACATGATGTTCAGAGTTTGTTGCCTATGGAAAACGAGGTAAAGTGCCTGTATTGAGATTTACTTTTGTAACTTAAGTTGTTAATGCATTCTTATTTTTTGGTTATGCCAAAATCTTATTTCATTAGTAGAAGTCTCTAAGCTATTACATTATTCCAATTTTAGTTTCTTATGCCAGAATCTTGATGAATAAATGACTATAAGGCTTACAAACTTAGTAAAAAAATGTAATGAGACTTTTGAAGCCCGGGTTTGAATATTTACTCACCAAAAACCAACTAGTATTGACAAGCAACTTAAATTAATGGTGACCTTCTTGATATGGAATACTGCTCCATGTTTGACCAAACCTTGGTAGAACATGGTTTACTACTTGTTCTAGTTATGGTTTTTGTAACCACCACTTTTCAAAAACAAGGGTAAATTTTAAAATTTTGTAAAATTGATTATTAAATAATAGGATTTAACTCATGTCACTACTAAAATCTGTTAATTCAGCGACGCGTAAAGACGTCGCTAAAAAGGGAAAATACGTCGCTAATTTATTAGCGACGTATTTAGCGACGTTTTCAAGTAGTCGGGATTAACCTAGTCGCTAAACAAGAAAACGTCGCCATACGTCGCTATTGCGACAAGCTTTAGCGATGTGTCCACGTTGCTAATTTAGCGACTGCCAGCGACATAAAACGTCATAATTTACCGACGTAATCTAGCGACGTTGAGCGACTTGACATGCAACGATGCTGACCTGGCTTGAGAGCCATATGGCGACGTTCTGCGACTTTTCTATGTTGCTACAGTACCGACGTTTAGTGACGATCAGCGACGATATTCCTCACAGTTAGCGACGTTGTTAGCGACGTTGATAGCGACGTTTTTGTCGTCGCTGACCGTCGGTAACCGTCGCTGAACGTCGCTAATATTAAAAAAATTAAAAAAAATACAGCATTTGTAGCATTCCCTGCAACAACGGTGTGTATCACGAACACAGTATCAAACAACACAGATACACACAATCACGAACACGTTTGAAACACAATCTCATCAATCAACACAGATATATAAAAATTTGTAACAACAATGTCAAACATAATGGTCCACAACTTAATTGCCAAGTATGGGAACGAATGGCTCAGAACACAACCTAAAATTCATTCTAGCATACATTAGTGTGAATCATCTATATTCTGTACATATGGTGTAGTATATGTTCTTATCGTATGTAGTATCTGAAGAATGTAACAGAATCAAGATGAACTCACATAATGTAATACTAAGACGTCATCTACTACTATATATATAAGATATAGTGATAGGTTGTCGTATCATCATTGCCGAGAGATGAGGGTCGAAGGACAGTCAACTTTATCTACGGCTACATAGTTTCTGCCTCGCGAGTCGAATGGCTGCAGGGACCATGTCCTGATCACGATGTCGTATCGTAGATTAATACAAATGGAGCTGGAGCCAAAATACAGAAACCAAAATATGATATCCACCTGAAGTGTAGAGTCGGGGGAGAAGAACTTTTCTACCCTCTCCCTCTCTCGCGCTATCAACGTCACAACTTTTCCACCTCAAGTTCTGATCAAGCATCTTCTTTCTCCTCTCCTCCACCATGGCTCTGAACCCATCTGCTCCTCCCTACTTCCCTTCTTCTTATTTGACTCTCTCAGGTACATATGATATCCAGCTCAAGTATAGAGTCGGGGAGAAGAAGTGGACAGGAAGAGGAGGGGAAGCAGCATAGCCGGCGGCATGACCCGGAGGAAGTACAGAGGTTTTCTTCAACATACGTAGGAGAACTATAAGGATATCTTTTTATAATATATCACCTTGTCAAAGACCCTTAATGTGACAAGCATGTTACCGCGGTGTCGGAAGACTAACATGTCATAATTTTCTAAGCCGTGTGTTTTGACATAATCCTCCAACCGGATTTCAGTTCTATGTAATAATGCAAGATTACGACATAGGAGGAAAGAGTTAGGAGGATTATGTCAAAACACACGGCTTAGAAAATTATGACATGTTAGTCTTCCGACACCGCGGTAACATGGTTGTCACATTAAGGGTCTTTGACAAGATGACATATTGTGAAAAGATATATCCTTATAGTTCTCCTACGTATGTTGAAAAAAACCTCTGTACTTCCTCCGGGTCATGCCGTCGGCTGTGCTGCTTCCCCCTCCTTTTCCTGTCCACTTCTTCTTCCCCGACTCTACACTTGAGCTGGATATCATATGTGCCTGAGAGAGTCAAATAAGAAGAATGGAAGTAGGGAGGAGCAGATGGGTCCATAGCCATGGTGGAGGAGAGGAGGAAGGCAAAACTGAATCAACATTGTCTTCCGGATCGTCCTCATCAAGGCATAACGGGCTGCTCAGCGTGCCCAGCTTCTTCAACTTCTCGTTGGCTGTAGAGTCGAAATAGGAACGGGTCCTCTTTGCCGGCCCGGAGCTCTGACTCGCACTCGTCGCCGCGCTACCGGTTTTCTCTCATCCTCTGACGCGGGTCATAAGAGAAGAAATTTCGTACCTCTTCTTCACATAAACATCATTGCCGCCTTGTACTCGAGCCTAGCCTCCTCGTCTGTGACGCTATCCAACTTCTCGGAGTCATCGGAGAAGGAGTCGAATGAGTCGGCGGTGATAGCAGATGATTGCAAGACAGGAAGCAAAAAGACAGGCGAAGAAGAGGACGATACGAGTCGAACGGGAGATTCGAATGACAATGTAGGCACCGAGAAGTCGGATAGCATCACAGACGAGGAGGCTCGAGTACAAGACGGCAATGATGTTTATGTGAAGAAGAGGTACGGAATTTCTTTTCTTATGACCGCGTCAGAGGAGGAGAGGAAACCAGTAGCGCGGCGACGAGTGCGAGTCAGAGCTCCGGGCCGACAAAGAGGACCCGTTCCCATTTCGACTCTGCAGCCAGCGAGAAGTTGAAGCTGGGCACGCTGAGCAGCCCGTTATGCCTTGATGAGGACGATCCGGAAGACAATGCTGATTCAGTTTTGCCTTCCTTGGATGGTATTGATTCTGTAGATCCGTGTATAAAAGAGGAAGAGATTGGGAGTAGAGTGGACCCGGAGGGAAATGAGAGATTGGAAGCTGGGTCAATATCCAAGAAGCGAAAGAGAGTCGAGGATTCTGATAGGTTGTCGTATCATCATTGCCGAGGGATGAGGGTCGGAGGACAGTCAACTTTATCTACGGCTACATAGTTTCTGCCTCGCCAGTCGAATGGCTGCAGGGACTATGTCCTGATCACCATGTCGTACCGTAGATTAATGCAAATGGAGCTGGAGCCAAAATACAGAAACCAAAATACAAAATATAGAATCCAAAATCCAAAATACAAATACAAAATACAGAAACCAAAATACAAAATACAGAAACCAAAATACAAAATACAGAAACCAAAATACAAATACAGAAACCAAATACAAAATACAGAAACCAAAATACAAAATATAGAATCCAAATAGGACCCTCTGTGAGAACGGATGGCTCAGAACACAACCCAACCGGAGAGGATAATCTGAGAGATCCATCTGAGAGGGACGTATATTCTGAGAGATCACCTTTACAAGAATTATATCAGTAGTGGGATCG
The DNA here is from genome assembly GCA_029216955.1 of Iris pallida. Taxonomy (NCBI): domain Eukaryota; kingdom Viridiplantae; phylum Streptophyta; class Magnoliopsida; order Asparagales; family Iridaceae; genus Iris; species Iris pallida. The sequence continues at coordinate 44,574 of JANAVB010043063.1, read as the reverse complement.
AGTGTTGGAGGAGATATTATCAAAGTATACGTCCTACTCAGATGAGTCTCTCACCGTTACTATTTTTTTCTGACAGCATAGTGGATGTGCTCCGTCCAAAGATTCTTGCTCCGAGCCAAAACTTTGTCTCGGAGCTCAAGTGGACATCCTTGGTGTAGAGCTCGAGTGAGAGGTTCCTGACAGTATGGTGGTCTCCTTTGTTAAAGTATCCGTGCTCGTCCCACAACCAATGTGGGATGAGCACGGATACTTTAACAAAGGAGGAGGTCGGCCTAGGACGTCGCTAAACGTGGAGGAGGAGCGCACCCAAAATTGGAGGGAAAAAATTGTGAAATGATAAAAAAGGAAACCCTCGCTGGCTATATGAAACGTTTAGCGACGTCCGCCTAGGACGTCGCTAAACGTCGCTGATATATAATAAATAACGACGCAACTTAAAATGCGTCGCGAAACGTCGCTATATCAGCGACGAGTACCGACCGAACTTGCGACGCACTACCCCATTTAACAAAATGTAGACGCTAGACGTCGCTATTAGCCGCTGTTGGCGACAAACAGCGAGTCTTATATTAACATCGCTAAAACCCCAAACATTAGCGAGGAAATTTCACGGAGTCGCTAAATACGTCGCTGATTTGACTTATTTTGGTAGTCTGTTAATAATTTTTGGTAAATTTTAATTAATTTAATACTATTTAAATTGGTAAATTGTGATTTGGTGTTTTACTAGTGTAACCTAGAACTACTTAGCCTAGAGATAACCATAACCATGGGGACCTAACTATGTGATTAGATTGGCTAATTGACACTTTTTAGGCTAAGGGTATTTTGGTCATTTTGTGACTTTTAAATTAATTAGAATTTTGATCAAGTGATAATGTGCTAAGTGTTATATTAGGCCTTAACCTAGAATTGTCCTAACCTAGATATTAGTCATGAGCCTAGATATTAGAATAGAAGCTTCCATCACATGACAAGGTTGGGAATATCTAGATATTATGCTAAGGTTAGATATTTAGCTTAGAAACCCTAGTTTACACGGGCCTTTACCTAGAAAGCCTTGATTTCAACCGTAGGAAGCCCAATTACTTGAAGGGGACCATGCCCTAATCCTAGGAGACCTTGTGGCCAGCCAAGAGGCACCCCTCCTCCTATTGAAACATCTCCTTAGCTTCCCTTGCCTCTTTTCATTACAACTACAAACCCTAATTTGTGTTCTTCCCCAAATTCATCCTCTTTCACCAAATCAACTCCAAATTGAGCCCAGTCAATTGTAACACACTCCCCTACTATAGAAGAGGTCATTAGTGACTAGCTAGCAAGGATTTGAAGCAATTTGACCATTGGAAGTGGAGGAATTTGGCTCTTAAGTGCAATTTCATTGAGATTCCAACTCTCAATAGGTAATTGTTTGCAAAAACAAAAGTTGATCTTTATTTCACAAATTTTATAAGAAGATTACAAAAATTCTGGGAAAGTACAACTATAGAAATCCGATATGAATGACGATCACTTTATCCCTTGGACGATGTGAACTTTGAAGACGATAGCATCTGAAGATTGTAGCAGCACTTTGGCAAGAACTCCTGATCTCTGGTGATAATTCTGATCTTTATGTGTATGTATGTGATAATGAAGGCTTGAAACTCTATTTATAGAGTTCTGGAAATAACTAACTTCTAGTTATTCTGACTTGCGTAGGATGGATTACGCAGACTTTGGATTGCGCAAGCAATAAACTGCGCAAGCAGTTACTCAATCGTGGACCATCTGTATGTGACGCGTGGCATGTTTGATTGAAATGTGCTTGATCGTGTACAGACGGTTGCCGCATGGTGAGTAATTAATGGCATGAAGGCCACGTGTACATTGTCAGTTTTCTTGATGGAGTGCGCCACATGAATTGCGCTGGATTCAGATTGCGCTGGGGTGGACCGCGCTGCAAAGAGTCTGGCAGATTGCGCTGCATGTACAACTGTCCTCGAGCGCTGTGCTGCACGATAAACGAACAGTTTCCTCGTTCTTCGTGCTGTCAGTTGTCAGAAGATCTGATTCTCTGTCAGGTAATGATGACTAGGCCACGTCAGCTTGCGCACTTGGATGAGTGCGCAGTTCAGCCTACGCAATCGAGATGGTGCGCACTCTGACTCCTACGCAGTTCACTTGAAGGATGCATAATTTGATTTTTATGACTTTTTTGAGGGTAACTTGATTTTTAGAACCTACAAGACCCCCTTCAAAGTTTTCGAAGTTTGAAAATAGTCAAAGCTTCGAAATACTTTGAATTTTGATTTTAAAATCAAGTTGCGCATGTAATGACTTGTCTGCGCAATTGGAGGAGTCAGCTTCCATTTCGTTGGCGCAATCTAAGGCGACCGTTGCTCACGAAAAACTATAAATATTTCTCCTCTTTCCTTCTGTTATTCTTTACTTGTTTTCACTTTGTTTAAGAGAGAAAAATTCCCGAGCCTACTCCGACTCTCTTCCTTCTTCTCCGTCGACTTCAAATGGCTCCGAAACGTTCCGCCGTCGACAAGGACAAAGCCTCCGCCGAGTCTTCGACTCGGGCTGTGCCGTGCGTTTCACGACACGAAGTTGGTCACCCAGCATTGCAAGGTAGTTACTCGATCAAAAACCCTTTTTAGGGTTCTTCGACATGATGCATCTTCAAACCTATCTCTTTTTAGAGATTTGGTTATACTGCGCCGCCCTGTTTAGGGTTTCGGTTGCAAACCCATAGTTTTCATTTTTATGAAGACTATTTTCTTGCAATCGGTTGGAAAGCGCTAACAAAAGTCGACACAATCTGCTGATTTGCGCAAGGCTGTCCAGCGCAAACTGATGCTTTGTACAAGTTATTCAGCACATCTGATGGCTTGCGCAAGTGGATGATTTGGCACAATTGGACAGTTTGCGCATAGAAGCTATTGTTGCGCAATCTGATGTTTTGCATACAGCGCAATCTGATGCTGCGCACTTTGCTGATTTTTTGGACAGAATTTGATTTTGCATATACTGAATTCTGTCTTTCTGTTGATGCAGTTAACATCAGAGAGGACCACGGAGTAGAAATCTTGCAGGGAGCCTTGCTGAACAGAATTTAAGGAAGATTTGTCCATACTTTTTCCCCAATATTCTCTGCCATTCCCGTAAGCCATCTTGGTAGCATAGGACAATGAAACTTTATTGAGTTTGATGAATGGGCAGCCCCTGCAGACTGCCGATGCCATTACTCATAAGAAACCCCTGTTCTTATTTGGCGAAGCTATTGACAAGAGTTTCAGCGAGACCCGTATTGAGCAGAGACTCTTCCAGAGAAAGAAGAAAATAATACTATTACCGGACATTGCCAGATGCCTCCCTCTAGCCGCTATGCCCATACAAGCTATTCCAGGAGGATGGACAGGGATTACCCCCCTCCAGCAAGCAAGGACAGGAAATATTTGTGTAAAGAAAGGACCAAACAACGGGATAGTTCTATGGCTCCTCTGAGCGTCATAGCACCCTGCTCAGAGGATTGAAGCCGGCTGCATCCCTTCCGAGAACTCCTCTTTGCTGCTGCCGGTTGAGGATGCCGATTTTGCTAATGAATATGCAAAGGTTGAGGGCAGATACCCGGATCAGGACATCCGGTTGACAGGTTGGTGAACCCAGACCACAAAAGATGAACTGCATAACCAATTGGATATTGGTTCAGTTCGAAGACAAGCTCAAAGATTGAGCTATATCAAGCGGTATACGCTACCGTACATGGATTCCTTCCTAACCCTCATCTGTACTTGTTGGCCCATTCCATGGTCATACGATTTCGATAATCAACATACACTTAAGTCAATACACAAAATATAGAAAATGCTGCTAACCATTTCAGGATACATGAAATCAAATTCAACGGATGATGTACTGCATCAAACAAAGCGTCAACATCATCAATCTTTAGAAGACTCATTTCTCTTTATCTGTATTTTATATTTATTGAGTCTAGGATTTATTTTGTAAAATCAGTTTGGTATACTGGCTTAGGGTTAAATCTGTCCAATTCCAAAAGCCTACCTATTTACCTTCGTATTTCATTTGCAAAACATGTTCAAAAACATATTTTGAAAATAGCCTTTACAAATGATTTACAAATAACCAAAAACATATTTGAAAACTGTTTTTATAAATGATTTTCAAATATCTCCTGACAGAACTCGTAACCGAGTTCGGCCCGAGTTCGGTCAAAAATAATTCAAACTTCTGTTGCCTCCAAATCAGCGAGCAACGTCTCTTTTACGAGATATTTGCATCCGAACTCTGCCCGAGTTCGGTTCGAGAAAACACCTATAAATAGAGAAGAACTTTTCATTTCAAATCATCAATTCATTCTTCATTCTCTCTTCTCTACTACTCAAGTGTTTTCAAACGATCTAAGATTTTCAAATCATACCTATACACCTCTTAGCCAAAAAGCCAGTACTATCAGAGTTGATTTAGAATCTTTTGGTGTTTCAAGAGTTGTAAAGAGGTCGTTCCAAGTTCAACAACTTTTCCTGTTGTGGAGCTGGTCGTGCGCTCGTCACCAAGCACGGTGTGTGTTGTGGAGCTGGTCGTGCGCTCGTCACCAAGCACGGTGTTGTAAGAGACTGCAAGCTCTCAGTTAAAGCTTGTGCCATAGTGGATTAACATCGAGCAAGAGTACTCGAGACTGGATTAGTCCTCTCAGAGGGATACCAGTATATATCGCTGTGTTACTGAGTTTGAATTCTCTATCTTTATTTACTGTCTCTTATATCTCTGCCATAGTTTAATTTTTAATTGGTGATTATTTTCCGCTGCACACACACTCTATTCACCCCCCCTAGAGGTGCTCAACGGTCCTACAATTGGTATCAGAGCAGGTTATATTCTTATATAACATACCTTAGAGAGATATATATATGGCAGCCGTGAAATCTATATTCAACGGTGAAGGGCAATCCACAAATAGACCTCCCTATTTGATGGAACAAATTATACCTATTGGAAAACATGAATGACTTTCTTTCTAAAGTCTCTTGACTTTGATCTTTGGTCAATAGTCATTGATGGATATAAGAAGCCAGCACCCACAGTGGTTGAAGGCATTCTTATGGAAAAGCCTCATGACAAGTACACTGATGCTGAAAAAGCAAAGGCTAGTCTTGATGCTCGACCATCAATGCACTATTCTGTGCAATTGACAAAACCGAGTTCAACAGAGTTTCAACCTGTAAGACGTCTCACGAAATTTGGAAACTCCTTGAGGTAACCCATGAAGGGACTTCCCAAGTGAAGGAATCCAAAATTAGTAGACTGACACAGGAGTATGAATCTTTTAAGATGAAACCCGGTGAGTCAATTACACAGATGTTTACTCGTTTCCTTGATATAACTAATCCTTTACAATCTCTTGGCAAGGATTACAGCAATCACGAGAAGATCAGAAAAGTGCTGCGGGCTCTAACAAAGAACTGGAATCCAAAAGCCACAGCAATCATTGAAGGAAACGATCTCACCACTATGACTCTGGAAACGCTGATGGGCAAACTCATGACCCATGAACTCGACTTGCAAGATTTTGAAGAAGCAACACCAAAGGAGAAATCTATTGCCTTCAAAGCTCAAGCAAGAAAATCAACATACAACGATTCCGATGAAGAATCGTCAAGTGGTGATGAACGAGCCCTACTTGTGAAGAACTTCAAGAGATATCTAAAGTTCACAAGCAGAAAGAAGAAAGATGTCCAAGAAAGCAACGAAGATGAAACTATATGCTTTGGATGCAAGAAGTCAGGGCATATGAAGAAGGACTGTCCAACCACCAAGAAAAGCAGTCCATACGATAGATCAAGATCAAGCAGAAAAGCAACATCTGGTCGAAAGTATGCCAACACAAGCATCTGGCACGAAAGCGATGCCAGTGATACAGAAGAAGAAGACAGACCCTGCGGCAATGCAAATGTTTGTCTCATGGCATTTGATAAGGTATCATCTAACCCTTTGTTTGATTTTTACTTTCGATGAATTAGAGAATGCCTTTAGCGAACTACTTGAAGATCACAAAACTGTGCTCGACAAGTATAAGCAATCTCGAAAAGAGATTAAGGCACACACAACCGAGATAGCTAGATGTCCAATCTGATTGAAGATATTAAAGAGACATCTACTACCGGTAACACGGAAGAGATAGCCAAACTCAAGGTAGACTATCATGAGGCTATCCTCAATATTGAAGAGAAAAAAGGGACTATGTCAAAATACAAAGCTTTATGACATAGAGAAGAATGCACTTAGTAACTGAACAAAGACTCCTAGATATGACTGCTAGATCTATTGCGATTTCTAAAAAGTTAGAAATCAAGTTAGGCAAACAGGCAATACCTGTGACACAGCCTAAGATTAGTCCTAATGCTAAGCATACACCTAAAAGGACTAAACACAAGAAAGCACAGAAGAAACACGAACATCATCATGCTTTACTTATAGGTTCTCCAAACAAAAAAGCTTGCAAACACAGTTTCTACCACTAAACTGACTTGCACATATTTGGTACGCACGGACACATATCACAATATTGTCTTGCAAGAAAGCTTGTTGACAACCATACTTTAGTCTGGAGACCTAAAGCTAATCTGTGTGGACCCTTCAGAAAATGGGTACCAAAGGATTCATCTACTTGTCTTGTAGGTGGACCCTCAACCCTCTCATGCTAAAAGCAAATGGATCCTCGATAGCGGATGTTCGCGACATATGACTGGTGATGCATCTTTATTCGCTACGCTATCGATGAAGAAAGAAGGATACGTCTCCTTCGAAATAACTTGAGAGGTGATATAATAGGTAATGGTACTGTAGGTATTTCTCCTTATCCAATAATAAAGGATGTTTGTCTAGTAACTGAATTGAAACATAACCTATTGAGCATAAGTCATTTGGCAGATAATGGTTATGGTATCAATTTTGTGAAAGATAAATGTACCATATATGATATGTCATCTGGTGATCCCGTATATAAAGGGATTAGAGAAGACAACATTTATGTTTTCTTTTTGGAGAATACTAATAATGCAGGAAGGTGCCTAGTAGCCAATCAAGATGAAAGCCGGCTATGGCACATGAGACTAGGACATGCAAACATGGATACTATCTCACGTCTAAATACAAAGAAGTTGGTAAGAGGACTCCCTGAAATTCCATTTAAGAGAGATATGGTATGTGCTGACTGCGAAAAGAACAAAGCACATAGATCTACTTTTAAATCCATCAACGCTGTAAGTACTTCGAGACCTTTGCAATTAATTCATATGGATTTATTTGGTCCTAGTAGAGTCGCTAGTCTTGGCGGTAAGCTCTACGCTTTTGTTATTGTTGATGATTTCTCTCGATTTACTTGGGTTTATTTCTTATCAAACAAAAGTGATGCAATTTTTGAATTTCAGATATTTTGCAAAAAGGTACAAAACGAAAAAGGCTTCATGATTACTCGTATCCGAAGTGATCATGGTGGCGAATTCAAAATTCTGATTTCAAAAAGTTTTATGATAGTGGATATTACCACGAATTTTCTTGTCCTAGAACTCCCCAACAGAATGGTGTTGTGGAGCGGAAGAATCGAACTCTAAGCGAAATGGCTAGAGTCATGCTGAATCAGTATAATCTTCCTAAATATTTTTGGGCAGAAGCTGTTAGTACAGCCTGTCATTTTAAATAGGGTGTTAATTCGACCAATATCGAAGAAAACACCATATGAGCTTTGGTTTGGAAGAATTCCAAACATTTCTTATTTCAAAGTTTTTGGTTGTCGCTGTTTTATCCTGAACACCAAGGATAACTTGGGAAAGTTCGACTCCAAAGCAGATGACGGGATATTTCTCGGATATGCTGCTAAGAGTAAGGGATATAGAATTTTCAATAAAAGATCTATGATTGTTGAAGAGACTATTAATGTTACCTTTGATGAGTTAAATAGTCACAGATCTAGCGACAGTGATGATGAAGATACACATACAAAGACTAAGAAGAGTTCTGAGAAAGATCTGACCCAAGAGACAAGGGCTGATAAAAGTTCAAGATGCAGGAACTGAGAAGAGCCTTGTGAAGGATATAGCCCAAAGATTTGAATCATTGAGATTCAAGCCAGATCATCCAGAAACTCTCATTATAGGTGATGTATCCAAAGGTGTAAGTACACGTTCATCTCTTAAAGATTCTGAATTAGCAGCAAATGTAGCATTTATTTCAAAAATAGAACCTAAGAATGTAGATGATGCTTTTACTGATTTTTGGATTTCTGCCATGCAAGAGGAACTTAATCAATTTGAGAGAAACCAAGTTTGGGAACTTGTTCCTAAACCAATTGGTCAATCTATAATTGGTACCAAATGGGTGTTCCGAAATAAACTCAGTGAAGATGGACAAGTTCTACGCAACAAAGCACGTCTAGTGGCACAAGGTTATAATCAAGAAGAAGGAATTGATTATGATGAGACCTATGCTCCTGTTGCTAGACTAGAAGCCATCCGCATGTTTTGTGCATTTGCATGTTTTAATAATTTTAAACTTTTTCAAATGGACGTGAAAAGCATTTTTAAATGGATTTTTGAAAGAAGAGGTTTTTGTGAAACAACCCCCTGGTTTTGAAGATTTTCAAAAACCTGATCACGTCTTCAAGCTTAAGAAAGCACTTTATGGACTCAAACAAGCACCTCGTGCTTGGTATGAACGCCTAAGCGCCTTCTTACTTGATAATGGATTTTCTAAAGGAAAGATTACTACTTTATTTATCAAATCCATGAATGATGATATTCTTCTAGTGCAAATTTGTAGATGACATTATATTTGGTCTACTAATGAAAAACTCTGTCAAGATTTTGCCAAGTGTATGCAGAGTGAATTTGAGATGAGTATGATGGGAGAGCTAAACTTCTTCCTAGGACTTCAAATCAAACAGCACTCAACGGAACATTCATCAACCAAGCTAAATACACGAAGGACATACTGAAAAAGTACGACTTCGAGAATGTAAAGCCAATCGGGACGCCTATGGCTACATCTACAAAGCTTGATGCTGATGAAAGTGGCAAACCTGTCGATCAGCGTAAGTATCGAGGTATGATTGGTAGTTTATTATACTTAACTGCTAGTCGCCCTGATATTATGTTTAGCGTTTGCATTTGTGCACGTTATCAGGCAAACCCTAAGGAATCACATCTTAGTGCCGTTAAGCGTATCTTCCGATACCTTAAAGGAACTTCTACAGTTGGCTTATGGTATCCCAAAACCAAATCCTTTGACCTTATAGGTTACTCGGATGCGATTTTGCTGGATGCAAAGTGGACCGTAAAAGTACAAGTGGCACATGTCATTTCTTAGGAAAGGCCTTAGTCTCTTGGTTTAGCAAGAAACAAAATTCAGTAGCATTATCAACAACTGAGGCTGAGTATATCGCCGCAGGACGTTGTTGTGCTCAGATTTTGTGGATGAAGCAAACCTTAGAGGACTACAATCTGCACTACACTAATGTTCCTATTTATTGTGACAACACTAGTGCTATAAATCTGACTAAGAACCCTATTTGTCATTCACGCACAAAGCACATAGAAATTAGACATCATTTTCTTCGTGATCATCAACAACACGGGGATATCTGCCTAGAATTTATTGACACTGATCATCAACTAGCAGATATATTCACTAAACCATTGGCTGAAGACCGTTTTAACATTTTGAGGCGTGAGCTCGGCATTCTTGAATTCTCAGACTCATAATGTATATGGTAATTAAAATTGAATTTATGACTTGATACTTTATTTATTTAACGAAAATGTTTTTGGGCACAAACTTAAAAAGGGTATGTCTGTCACCACGACTACGGTCGAAGCGAAGCGGTATTTAAGAGTTCCCCGGTGAACCTCCGTTAGCTGGGACAACCCCTACAGTTAACCCAAAAATAACATTCGTTATTTAATATTACAGTCAAAGTTATTAAATTCTACTTTTAAACCTACCAGAATGCATTGACTGTCTCGGGAATGCAAGTGGCCGAACTCGGCCCGAACTCTGACCGAGTTCGGACCGAATTCGGACCGAGTTCGGTCGGCTGTTATGGTTCCAGAAACGAACAGCCGGCCCTAGTGCCTATATAATCCATCTCTTCTTCCACTTTTTCCACACAACAATTCGTGGAAATCTCTCTCTCTCCTCCTAGAAGCTTCTCCTCCTCCATCTAGCAAGGTTCCGAAGAGATCTAGAAGTTCGATCATCTTGCTCCTCCATCCTTTTCTTCAAAAAGGTACTTTCTATCTATTCTCATGGCCCCCAAGCGTCAAAGAGGAACCTCTTCCCAAGGTGCTTCCTCTTCTTCTGAATACACCCCTGCTAGTTTATTCAGTCCAGCACGACCTAGAGATCCCGATGAGTATGACGCTACTTTGTTCCCGGACAAAGATTTTTCGGATCTCTGGTTCGACTCTTTTTCTGGTCGTCGTATTTGTAATGGAGCTTTCGTAAACTTTACTACTTTCTTTGAGTACGCTCCAACTTTTGACCAACTTGGGTACCGAGATTTTTCGAGGTACAGGACAATATTTATGACAACGCCGTCCGTATGTTTTACTGCAACCTGCAAGTAAAACCAAACGAAATTTCTATTCTTGCGTTGCTGGGCAAGAATTGGAATTCAGCGCCACCGACATCAGCAATTTTTCCATATTCCTGATCTTGGTGATGCCTTAGTTGACATCTATCATATTCAATTCCCTGCTGATGTCACTCTTGCTTCCTTCAGGGAACTAATCTGTCATCCTAATCCTGTTCCCGTAGAATTTTTGCCAAGAATTTGAATCAAACCTTCTATGAACTTCATCGTATGGTTTTCTCCGTACTTCTTCCAAAGAAAGGTTCTACTGATGAAGTAACCTTTATGGAACTATCAGCTTTATATCATATTCACTTTGGCATCCCATTCTCCATTCCCAAAACTGTGATGTCCTGGATGCTTAACTGCAAAAATGCAGGTAGGAATCTAGTCTATCCAATGCACTTAGCTTCTATCTTTCGACGTTTCGAGATTGATCTTGAGACGTGTGCCATCTCCTCTACTCCTGTCGAGCTGACTAGATCCCTCGATTTCCTGCTCCACCTCTGCCTCCTGGAGCTCATCCTGCTCCAGCTGCTGATGCTGAGGTCCCTCCTGCTGATGCTCCTGCTCCAGCCCCTGTCCCAGGATTTGATCCGACGTTCTATCAGCGCTTTGATGACTTTGTTGCTGTCTCTACGCAACGTCATCTGGATTCGGAGTTCCGGCGCATTTCTCAGGCCCAGGTGCTGAGAAATGGCATTGCTGACCTCCACTACAGCCTGGCTCATGATCCTGTCCATCCAGTCACCATCTTACCTCACCGCTTTTCCGGGTCCTCGATTTACTGATGAGGCTTCCTTTCAGTTTTTGACCCGACTACAGCCTACTTTCCTCCTGAGGCTCCTGGTGCGGACGACCCCACGATGTGACGAGGATTCAGCTATGGGATAGTGGACATTAGTTTGATGATGATCAGTTGATGTAGTTTTTTTTTATTTCATGTCTAAACTGATTAGTTAGACATTTTTTGTTGTACTTTTTGATTATTAGTGGAAATTTTCATGACTATTTCAGTTTATTATGAGTGTTTCTTTCTATATTACTTGTTTCCATATGTTTATGCTGTGATTATGTCTTTTTGCTTCACTTTGTCTTGTGTTTGTCTATTGTTGGCTTCACATATTACGGGGGAGCCAAGTCATTTTACTACTTGACAAAGGGAGAAAAAGAGTACAATACCAAAAAGCAAAGCATATACAAATCCAAAATCAACATCTCATTTTTTTCAGGTACTATGTATTTTGTTCTATTTCATATAAATATATTTTGGTATAGACTCAAGTTTGTCAATTATCAAAATGGGGGAGATTGTTGGCCCATTCCATGGTCACACCCGATTTCGATAATCAACATACACTTAAGTCAATACACAAAATATAGAAAATGCTGCTAACCATTTCAGGATACATGAAATCAAATTCAACGGATGATGTACTGCATCAAACAAAGCGTCAACATCATCAAATCTTCAGAAGACTCATTTCTCATTTTATTCTGTATTTTTATTTTATTGAGTCTAGGATTTATTTTGTAAAATCAATTTTGGTAATACTGGCTTAGGGTTAAATCTGTCCACATTCCAAAAGCCTACCTATTTACCTTTCGTATTTTATTTCAAACATTTCAAAAACATATTTTGAAAATAGCCTTTACAAATGATTTTACAAATAACCAAAAACATATTTTGAAAACTGTTTTTACAAATGATTTTCAAATATCTCCTGACAGAACTCGTAACCGAGTTCGGCCCGAGTTCGGTCCGAACTCTGACCGAGTTCGGTCAAAAATGATTCAAACTTCTGTTGCCTCCAAATCAGCGAGCAACGTCTCTTTTACGAGATATTTGCATCCGAACTCTGCCCGAACTCTGCCGAGTTCGGTTCGAGAAAACACCTATAAATAGAGAAGAACTTTTCATTTCAAATCATCATTCATTCTTCATTCTCTCTTCTCTACTACTCAAGTGTTTTCAAACGATCTAAGATTTTCAAATCATACCTATACACCTCTTAGCCAAAAGCCAGTACTATCAGAGTTGATTTAGAATCTTTTGGTGTTTCAAGAGTTGTAAAGAGGTCGTTCCAAGTTCAACAACTTTTCTGTTGTGAGCTGGTCGTGCGCTCGTCACCAAGCACGGTGTGTGTTGTGGAGCTGGTCGTGCGCTCGTCACCAAGCACGGTGTGTGTTGTGGAGCTGGTCGTGCGCTCGTCACCAAGCACGGTGTTGTAAGAGACTGCAAGCTCTCAGTTAAAACTTGTGCCCTAGTGGATTAACATCGAGCAAGAGTACTCGAGACTGGATTAGTCCTCTCAGAGGGATACCAGTATATATCGCTGTGTTACTGAGTTTGAATTCTCTATCTTTATTTACTGTCTCTTATATCTCTGCCATAGTTTAATTTTTAATTGGTGATTATTTTCCGCTGCACACACACACTCTATTCACCCCCCCCTAGAGGTGCTCAACGGTCCTACATATCTGGCCTTGGCAGAGAGGTACAATTTTAGGACAGGGACATTCATGACACCCTGCGGGGAGATTGGATTAGCCCTTCATGAGATGAAATACATCTCGTGCTTACCAATAGGAGACTTCCCTTATGAAGAATATGTTCCAACAAACGACGAGTTAGATCGACTTCGTCGAGAGAATGCAGAGATGGTGGCTGTTTTTGAAGAACTACTGTGCCACTACAAAATTTGCTCCATGTACTATAAGAGCGGTTCTTCCAGCACTTGTTATTCATCAAAGTGGTTGCCCTATCTTTTCCTTAATCACATCATCGAGAAAAAGACTAAGGATCATGATACGTGCAACCCGACCTTCTTCCAACCCTCAGCCACAGTGAAGTGATAAGATTGATGGAAGAAAACAGAAAATGGACATCAAAGTTAATGATGAACTTCAATACCCTCTATTCAAGACCGAAGATTTTATTGAGAGTTTTATGAGGATGGGCTACAGGCCCATGTCAAAGGAAGCCCAGCTGGCGGGTTTCCTGACATATTGGCTCCGACGCTTCGTCGTACCCGGAGCAAGCGCCGTTGATCGCTTCTACCGCAGCATGCTCTTTGTTGCGGTCCGGTTAGTCTTTGGCTACCGGATGGATCTGCTGTCGGCGATGACCTATAGAGTGAATGCAGGTCTTCGTCTTTATGTTGAATCTATGCTCAAATGGAAAGGTGAGAAGGGGAATTTCCCTCGGCTGGAGTTGCCTTACACCTATTTGTTCGGATGGTTACTTCTACACCATCCGTCATTGATGAACCCTGACATGGGAGCAGTCGGCGGTCGTTATTTGCAGAGATTCTCCCAAAGCAAGTGGATATACACTAGTCTGAAAGATTGCAGACGTGCCTTGAACCTTGGGAAGGGGTGAAATTTTTACTGCGTTGCCCCTCCAACCGGCTATGAACATATGTTGACAAATCTAGTTGACCTTGGGAGGCAGCCGTTGGGTCGGGCAACATTTGATTGGTTGAGGACGATTAGGCCGTCGCACTTGGTGTATAGATTTGAAGATGAATGTTTCTTAGAACCATATCTGCCAAGCCGCTTCGCTCGTCAATTTGGCTACGACCAGTTCCACGTAGGCAATGCTATAACTTGCCTACAAGAAAAGGGGTATCTGATTGATGGCGCCAGAGCATGGGCTTATTACAACGCTCGAGACACAAGGACAGTGTTCTCGATGCCAACCAAGAGTGATCACGGCCCCCGGATGTTATATACATATTCGCTTTTTTACACAGCAGCGAATACATTCGCCGAGAACTTCAGCCTTGTAGATAGCTTCGCGACGGCGACGCGTTTGAAGAAGGGAGCAACTGTTATGCTAGCTCCAGGTAATGACGAGCAGCATGAGCCAGTGGATGATCCGTTGGAAGCCTCAAGGGAAGCTAATTTTCCTGAGGAAGTCAATGAACCACTGCGAGTTTTCTTGAAAGTGGTCAAATCTCCAACCAAGGAGAGAAAGAGAAGGATTAATGAAACTTCTTCGCCGGTTGCAAAGAAGAAACTTATCTTAGACCCATCAGAGAAGGTCACCACCAGGTCACAGTCTCGGCAAATGGCTGAGTCGACCCAAAGAGAAGAAGCGACCACGCCGACCTCTCTTCCAAGGCGAGTCGATGTAGTAGATATGGAGAGTCCAAAAAGACCTCTTCATAGAAAGAAACTGGCCTCTAGAAGAAGAAAGAGGGTGATCACCCCTCCGAGACAAATCTTGTCCTCGGTGGTGGCCAGTGCTGTAGCTGAAATAACCATGTCATCCCCTACACCTGCCCCCGAGCCTAGGCAGGAGACTCCTTCTCCAGAGCAGAGGTATGAGGTTGTGCAGAGGGATGAAGCTGAACAGAGGGATGAAGCTGAGCAGAGGGGTGATGCGGAGTAGAGGGATGAAGCTGAGCAGAGGGGTGATGCGAAGCAGAGGGATGATGAAGTTTTGCGATCTCCTTCTCTTACGGTAGAAACTACCAAGCTTCCTGTTACACCAGGAACACTCCGTGAAGAAGGATCGTCTAATGATTGAAGCTCTAAATGATTGCAACTTCGGTCTGCAAGATGATGTCGATCAAGCTGCTGCCGCAACTGCCAGCGAGGAAGCTCCAGAAGATAGTATTAACAACGAAGATTCATCAACAGAAGATGTTGATGATACATTAAATCCCGAAGAGGGCACTGATGTCCATATGTCTCCCGAAGTCGTAGACGACACACTGAATCCTGAAGCGGATGTGGAGGTGTATGTGTCTACGAAAAAGAATACGAATGTAGAAGTAGCACCTGTTGAAACTACTCCTGCTGATTCAAAAGGTATTAAATGATTCATCTACCTTTTTTTCATAGATTCAAATAGCTGACATCTATATTTTTATCCATGCAGAACTTGAATCGTCTCCAGTTCCTCCCGTATGCACAGATATAGTACCAATAACGGCAATTACTAGTAGTAGCCGACATTTTTCGGGTGGTTCTGAAGCCGGAAGTAGCCAGGCAGTAATGTCTGAGGCTACTTCTGTTAGATTGGAATCTCTGCCAACAGATGAAAGACTTGTTGCTGGTGCAAGTCATGGTAAGATTGCTTTTGATCTTTTAATCATTTTCAATTAGTTGCTAATGACAACAACAATCAATGATAAGGTTCATTTGATTTTGCAGAAGAACATCTGGGAGGAGCAGCTAGCTCTACGATGGCTCCTCTGTCTAAAGAGCCCTCTACTCACAGGGAAGAAGCTGAACGTTTATCTTCACAGACACCTGCTGCTGCTTCTACGTCTATGGGAGTAGCTGCTACTCCGGGTGCTCTGGCTACCAACCAATTTATCATCAGCTCCTTCAGCAACCTTTTCTATAATTCTTTGAAACCCTTAGTAGATAGGGTGATAGAGAAAGAGGATGCTGGATTCTCCATTGTCAGAGGTCCAACCTCCTATTTGATCCATGCCATCCGCAATCAAGGCGATGAAGCTCAGGCTATTTTTCTTGAACATGTACTAGATGAGCTGGAGGCATCGGTTAAAATTTACAAAGAGCTGAATAGGGGAGAGATGGAGCTCTTGGTACAAGCTGAATTCGAAAAGATGTCACAAGAAGTCGCAGTTGCAAAGGTTGATCTGCAAGTTCTTTTGGACACTTTCTCTACAAAATCTGCTGAGTATAATTCCAAAATGGAAACAGTAGCATCTGTTGCTGACGAGAAGGAGAGGAAAGTTGCTGAGCTGCAATCAGAATCTGCCCGTCTTAAAGAAGAGCTGAGACTTGTTCAGCTTGCTCTAGAGGACGAGGCCGCACAACACCAGGTTGCAGTTCAACAGCTGAATGCTCTGACTCAGGAGAGAGATGAGTATGTTGCAACTCATCAAGAAGAAATCTCTCGCAGAATAGTAACCAAGCCATCTTTCGACGATAAGTCTGGGATGGAGGAAGCTAGGAAGCGGGTGATGGAATCTCGTGAGGAGCGGCTACAATCTTTGAAGCAGCAAATAACCAACTTAATGACTCCACCGGCAGAATGAGAAAGATTTTTGTATCTTCAATCTTTTTGTGATATGTAATGTTGTAATGTCTTTCAATTTTTTGATCAATCAATAAAAGACATTTTTCTTGGTGGCTCTATTATTCATTGCATATCTTATTCAAATATAAATAATAGCAATAGAAAATATATTCAGAGGCGTAGGACATGATATATTTCTTGATTTTGGAAAATAATTATTTTATTATATCTGCTCAGAGGTAATGTGGACATGGCAGAATATAATTTATTGAATATTATTATTTCAATAGACAACTTAATCAAAGATGACAAGTTGCTGATAACGAAATGGATGATTCATCAAAATATGTGAACAAAATGAATGAACGAAATAAATCGTCGGGATGAACGGATAAACCGTCAAATGAATTAAATGAACGGGCGAACCGTCAGATGAATGGAATGAACGGGTGAACCGTCAGATGAAATGAACGGTGAACCGTCGGATAATTTGGAATGAACGGTGAACCGTCGTACGAATTTCTATCTATAAATAGAACAAAAAATAAGATGGGATGGTCACTTTTACTTTTCAACATGAAGATGTCATCTGGAGATACATCCAAGAAGGCTGAGATTGCCTTGAAGGTTGAAACGAGTACTGAGAAACATCCAGTCGATCCCGACCAGCCAAAGCAGGTAGTAGCGGGCAAAGGTTCGTCTGCACCCAAACTGCCAAAGGACATCTTGGACTTCCTTCTTGAACCAGGGAAGACTGAAGAAGAAGAGGCCATGAGAATGGCTGCTTGTAAGTTCCTGGTAGGTTCGGGCAAGAGTGTTCTCGGCACTTTTGCTGATCATATCTTCGACAAGGACGGTAGTGGCCCGCGTCCCAATTTTGAGAAGGATAATAGTGACCTTCCTTATATTATGTACTATCATTCATGATAAAAAAATTGAATTTTATTTATGAACTTGTCTGATGATTACAAGCAATGTCTTTTACATTTATCATAATACTTTTTGAGGAACTTGCCATTGATAGGCATCATTGCAACTCGACCATCTAGCTCTGTGAGTTGATAGGCCCCATTTGAGAAGACTTTGCTTACAATATAAGGCCCTTCCCACTTTGCATCGAACTTGCCTTTACTCGAGTGAGTCATAGTCATAGGACGTCTGACTGTCAAAACGAGCTCCTTTCTGAAAGGCTCTGACCTTATCTTTGCTGTTAAAAGTCTTTGAGATGCGGGCTTGGTATAACTCATATGTTGAGCCATTAATCGCTTCTCATCGAGCGCCTCCAATTCTTGCAGTCGGAGAAGATCGTTGTTCTCTGTAGTGAGCTCATTAGCGATAGCAATCCTCAAAGACGGAATTTGAAGTTCCAGGGGTAGAATTGCTTCACAGCCGTACACCAAAGAGAAGGGTGTACAGCCTGTAGGATTGCGGACCATAGTACGGTAGGCCCAAAGACATTCTCCAAGCTTTTTACTCCAGTTTTGTTTGTTAGTGGACACAAACTTTTTAAGGAGCTTGATGATAGTCTTGTTGAAAGCTTCAGCTAAGCCATTAGCAGCAGGATTGTAGGCTGTCGAAGCGGCATTGTCAATCCGATGATCGTCACAGAACCTTGTGAACTTTTGGCTGATGAACTGAGGTCCATTATCGTGGATGATTCGTCGAGGTACACCAAATCTATAGATGACATGGTGTTTGATGAAGTTGATGCTGCTGGTCTTGACTTCAGCCAATGGTATAGCTTCGGCCTATTTGGAGAAGTAGTCGGTTATTGCCAGTATGAACCGATGTCCTCTAGAAGAAGGAGGATTGATGGGACCTATGATGTCCATGCCCAAGCTTTAAAAGTCCAGGAAGCAGCAGTCGGATGAAGAAATTCCGACGGTTTGAATAAAATCTGCGTGGATTTGACAAGCTCGACATTTCCTTGCATATTCGATGGCATCAGATACCATAGAGGGCCAGTAGTAACCCATACGTCGGATGCGATCCTGTAGTTTATGACCAGGTTAATGTGCTCCGCAGACACCGTCGTGAGCTTCACGCAACACTTGCTTCGCTTCATCACCAGCAAGACAGCGTAAGAGTAGGCCGTCATAAGTTCGCCGATAGAGAGTTTTGGTGGTCTGATTATAGTAGAATCGGAGAGACCGCCGACGAATACTCGTAGCCTCCTTAGGATCTTCAGGGAGTATGTCATGAACTACGAAGTCGATGAAAGGAGTTCTCCAATCTTCATTGATAGTATTGATTTCAGTAAGATTACTGAACTCAATATTACGATTGTTTTCGACGCAGAACAATTTTTGATTAGAGACAACCACCATCTGCTGTCTTTTGATAGGGATGGCTAGAACTGCTGTAAGATTAGCCAAAGCGTCTGCTTCAGTATTGCAAGCTCGTCGAACATATTCGATGAAGAAGACTTTGAATGATGTAGCCATGTTGATTGCCGCTTCAAAGTAAGGCACTAGATCTTGGTGGCAAACTTTGTAAGTTCTGCTAACCTGGTTAACAACCAGCTTGGAGTCACCGTAAACTTCAAGATACTCAATATCCAGTTGGTTAGCTAGCTGAAGGCCAATGAGTAGAGCATTGTATTCTGTTACATTGTTGGAGCAAGGCTCATCTAAGGAGTATGCTCTTTGAATAGCTGACCCGTCTGGAGAAACAAGAACTACTCCAACTCCGGCGACAATGGCACCATTGGGTCCAATCTTGGATGTACCGTCAAAGAATAGGCGCCAAGTAGGAAATTCTTCGGAGATTGTATTAGATTTCAATGTCTCGTCTGGAATTTCATCATAGAGTTTGGATGTCTCTGGAACAGGATGAGCTGCTAAGAAATCCGCCAGTGCTTGACCTTTGACAGACTTTTGAGGAACATATACCATGTCATATTGGGCTAGCAGAATGGCCCATGTAGCCAGCCGAGAATTGAGTATGCTGGGTTTCTTCATCAGTACCCGAAAAAGATTAACTCGGGATATGACATGAATAGTTTGGCCAATAATGTAATACCGAGTCTTGTGAACAGCAAACATAAGAGCTAGGCATTCTTTTTCGACTAGACTATAACGGTGTTCGGCACCAATCATAGTACGACTGAGATAGTAGATGGCTTGTTCATGGCCTTTCTTGTTCTTTTGGGCAAGTAAAGCACCCAATGAATCGTCCATAGCACGGACATACATTAAGAATGGTATGCCAGAGATTGGTGGCACCAAGACTGGTGGGTTCATGAGATATCGCTTTATGTCGTCAAATGCTCGTTGACATTCTTCAGTCCAAACGAAAGAAACACCCTTCTTCATTAGTTGAGTAAATGGTCTGCAGTGTCCAGACAGATTCGAAATGAATCTCCTGATGTACGTAAGTCGACCTTGGAATCCTCGTAGCTCTTGAGGTTGCGTGGAGGACGCATCTCTTGAATGGCTTTGATCTTCTCGGGATCCACGTGTATACCCTTAGAGGTAATGACGAAGCCGAGAAATTTGCCACTAGAGACACCCAAGAATGACTTGGTGGGATTCATTTTGAGCTGATGTTGGCGCACGAGGTTGAAGATAGTTCTCGAGTCTTGGATATGATCTTCCTTTAGACGGCTTTTGTCACGACCCGCACCCTAGAGTTAGGGCACGAGAACGTAACAACGCCCAGCCTACGCCGCAGTGTCGGTGGTAGAACGCTGTCCTTGGTCTCAATGCATTTAACAGTATAAGACTAAAGTTTATACTCCCTGAATGGGGGTGACATAGCAGAATGTAAACTCAATCACATCTAAGGTAGAGCATAAAAGAAGATAGATAAAACATAAAATCGAAAAGAGATACAACAGATAGAAGTCTAAGTGTCTAAGATACAAACTCAGAATATATCTCAAAACCCAAATACAGTAATCCATAAATACAACTCAAGATGACTAAAAATAAGCTATAAGCAAAAACCCTAGCTATCTATGCAACCTCTACTGTCTCCTCTAGGCTAGCAGGCAACCTCCAGGCTATCTGTAAAATTTATCAACAGGTCCAATCAGGACTAGAGCGAGTAGAGTCTCAACAGATCATAGCAGGTTAGAAAATATATGCAGTAAAGTAAGGTACAGGTACTGAAAGAAATGCAGTATAAAAATAGAGAAAGAACTGTAATAGAATATCTACTATACATAGAGAACTAGCAGTGACTAGTGAGTCAGAGTACAACATGAACATGTAAATGGCCTGGGATGATTCAATGAAGACACTACGGAATGATTCAATGAAGATACTACTGGTGTATTATTCACATGTCCACTTCTACTCCCCCGTACCCCCAATCAATACACAAGGATCCAGCCAGGTTATGTTATATGATTCCATACACGGCCCCCGAAGGGTGATACATGGATGTCCCATAAATGGGGAGTCTGGGGGTTACCCAACTGTGTAAGATTCAAGAGACTCTGTGATCATGAGGGTACATGTCACAAGTAATCAAGTGAACCAAGAAGCATAGTTATACGCCATGTAAGTGAAACGCACAGAACACGTAGTACCCGATGCTCCCTAAGGATAACATCTCAAGAAAGGATCCATATAGTACCAATCCGTATGACCGTCGTGACAGTACAAGTAAAGTAATCTACTGCAGAAAATAATTCTAAGCAAGATATGGAATGATCAGAGAATGTACTCACCTCGATAACCTGAATAGCTGATAAGTATAGGGGGTCCAACTGAAGCCACAGAGTCCTATTTAAAGCAACACAGGTTACAAGGAGTC
Organism: Iris pallida; assembly: GCA_029216955.1. Classification (NCBI taxonomy): domain Eukaryota; kingdom Viridiplantae; phylum Streptophyta; class Magnoliopsida; order Asparagales; family Iridaceae; genus Iris; species Iris pallida. The sequence continues at coordinate 23,176 of JANAVB010043063.1, read as the reverse complement.
TGGCTCCTAATTAGAACAGCACAAGTCACAACATGTCCAGAAGGGTAACATAAAGTACTACAATGCATTCTACATGAATCTAGGTCAAACTAGGCCAAAGTCAACCCTTGGTCAACTCTGGTCAACTGCACTAGTCAAATTAGGTCAAACTAGGTCATGTCCTAACCCAGCAAGTCTTACTAGGCCTAACCAAGACTATCCTAGCAAGCACACATCAATACAAGGCTATACAAGTGTCACGACCCGGTCCCCAAATACTTGGGTCGAATCGGATCATGCCCAGCCTGCGCCGTTGATGAGACGGCGGCAGTAAGCTGTAATCCATATTGCAGGTCATTTCAACAACAAACTTGAATTTAAAAGTTGCCACAACATTTAATTTACGATAATAAAACTTGTCTTTCAATACAAAGTTCATAAACTGAAAATAAAGAAACAACTAAACTCTCAACTAATGTAGCATCTATGGAGACGCCACAACATCATCATCAGCTGGAAGTACCGCCAGGTACAAGTCAGGATCATAATAGCTATTGATCATCCTCCAGATCCTTAGTAATACCTAAAATGTTGTCTCCAGTCAGGAGGGAGCAAAGTACAATTCATGCAAATTTTAACAATTAAAATGACAATTTATAACATGCATTTTTAAACAGTTTGAAAATGAACAATTTTGAAATAGTACAGTACAGTGATATGAATAGGTAAAGAATGACCGGTTTGGGTACATTTGTATCCTAGCGATACGGTATGGCTTATCCCCGTGTGAGAGAGGGGTAAGCTAACACATTCATTATCCTAGTTTGGATTTGGTCATATCCAGTACACTATTCCCCCAGTCCCCAACAATACGATCAATGCTCCCGAAGGAGTTCGTGTATAATTGTGGTTTAAACTTACAATGAAACAATTGTGAAAATAATTGTAAAATCTACATAAAATGTACTTGCCTTAAACTTCCGATTGAACAAGGTTGGTACTTCGGTATTCGAAAGGTCACGCTCTTCCTTGAATTCCTACATTCCGGGAAAACTTTGTCTCAGAGCCAAACTTAGAGTTATCTAGTTACAATCTCTATTTGTCTTTCCTAGTCAATTTTAGTCAACAACATCACAACGTTTACTAGTGAGTTGTACTTTTGGAAATTCCATTTTATTTTGCTTTTTCAGGAAAACTTGTAATTATCTTCTAATTTATTAAAACTTTGTATTTTGTACATAAATTATTATTTATTTAAAAATGAGAAGAAATCATAATTCATCAATTAATTACTAATAATCTACTATTTACGTTACACTACAATACCCAGAAAAGAAAATAGAAATAAGTCCTAAAATTATTACATTTTCACAGTACGCATAGTAATTTGGGCTTATGCCCTTACAAACCAATTTACACGAATTTAAATAGACAAAATGGTTAGTCTAAAAATTAAATATTAATAATTCTTCAAAATTCCTAATTTTAAATTATAGAAAAAAAACTGTGAGTCTCAGACTCTGGTCCATTCTTCACATTTAGCTACTCTGCCTCAACGTCCGGTCGAACCGGTGCGTTTGCATTTCACTGGGGCCCAGTGACCGTTTAAGGTCGTCGCCCAAAATATTATAAAAATAATATTTAACTCGAAAAAATCATTTCGAAAATCATTTAATAAAATTCCCGAAAATTTCGGCAGCATTCCCTCTGTTTTCGGGATAACCCAAAACTGGGAAATGCTCCGGTTTTCCTGCAAAATATTTCCAACCCCAATATATATATAATAACCTTCACAGAAAAACTCCCGAAATCCATTCGGAAAACCCGAAATCTCAACAGGACCAACATTCCAGAGAATATAATCCGAAGACAGAGAAATAAAACCAATATATAATATATAAATCTATTTTCAGAATTATTCCCGCGATTTCTCAGAAAACCCGAGAAGGAAACGGAAATCCCGAAAGCATCAGAAATCCCACAGAAACAATACCACAGAAAATGTTTTCCTAAAAGGAAAACCCACAGAACGTAACTTCCGAAATATTCAGAAAATCCGAAACCGAAAATGGAACGGAACCACACTGAAATTCCGAATTCCCATAGGAATTGGGTTGGACCAATTCATCATAGACTAAAGGAAATCTCGGGATTAGAGGTTACCCAAAACCGACGACGGAATCCGAAGAGTAGCTTCGGACTCGGAACAGAAACGGAAATGGAAGCGGAAAGTCGACAGAGCACACAGGGGCCGTACAAGTCAGCGCCGGGGAGTAGATCGGAACAGCAGAGGGGCGCGCGGGGTTGAACGCCGGCGATCGGACGGCCGGGGTCGGGCGCACGGGGTACAGCGGGAACGGCGCGGGGTCAGCGCGGATGAACACGGGGACGGGCCTCGGGAGGTGCTCGGCCCAGAGGGGTCGACCGGGGCGGATGGGGTGCGCCGGATCGGGTGGGGGCGGCGGAGCTTCAGGAACGGGTCGCCGGAAATGGTTTGTGAACGCTAGGGCTTGAGGAATTGGGGAAGAAGAAGATTGGGATGGTGGTGTGGAGAATAGTGAGTAGTAGGGACTTTTATAGGAAGGAGGGGAGGGGAAGTTACGAAGTCGGAGAGCCACCCTCAAGGCCGGCGGTGGTGGAAAACCCAAGGGTTAGCCGTTGCAATGGGAAGAAGAGGAATAGACCCAAAAAAACCGAAAATGAAATTATTCATTCCATTCTAGAATGATTACAGCAAACATTTGCTCAGGGAAAGGAAAAATAGACTTAAAAATAGGCTTATGGGCCAAAAGTATTGGGTTCTCATTCTTTTCCAGAAGAATGACTTAACTGTTAGTTAAGTATATGAGTTTGGGTATGGGTAGAGTCCAAAATGGGCTTAAGGCTTGGGCTGGATTTTAAGGCTTGAATCAAAGCTTATGTAAAGAAAATCATTTTGATCCAAATATTTAAGTAATAGCTTAAAAGATAAATGATTTCTTTTTAGAAAAATTATAACTAATAATTTAAAGTTCTAAAATATTTAAAAATATTTTACTGTCTCATATCGGGTTCGAACCGGGTTCGGGTCTGGACTGTCAAAAATCCAAGTTTAACTATTTGGAAAATAATTTACTCTTAAATAAATATTATTAACATCTAACATTATTCTAAAGGAAAAATTTATTGCTAACAAAATTTTATTTAGCAAATAAAAAAAAATTAGAAGTAAACTAAAAATACGGGTTTCACAACCTTCCCTCCTTAGAAAATTTCGTCCTCGAAATTTAAGGACAGGTAGGACAGGATTCCCACAATTCAATTAGACACGAGTATGGTGTTCAGGTTCAAACAATAAGAATTTTTAAAGGTAATCATGGATGAGACAATTTAGGGACAAAATAAAATATAAAGCGAACCAAAGTGTATGAGGTTGATCAGACCATCATTGCACCGGTTCTGATTAGACAATATATTAATGGAGGCCTCCAATAAGATAATGTCATGATCAAGCTTGAAAAAGGAATAGCTCGCAAAACTAGGCTAACAAGCATAATGTCAAATTTGAAAATGAAACAGATGAGTATGGAAAGAAATAGGAATAATGATTCAACTTTGCCTGATCTTCATCTCACCTCTATGCTTGTTACTGGTTTCTCTGACACTGCCTTCTTCTACAAATTCCAGTGGTTGACAACTGTTGTCTGCCCAGTGCTTCTGTCTATCATAGCTTGTCTCTGATCATCTTCACTTCCTCTGCTGCGCCAGTTATTCTCTGGATCTAACAGTATTCTTTCTTCTACATCGTCCTATGCAAGTTATGTACGAAAACTACATCCAAAACTTCAATGATGTTGTACTGATGCTAACTGGGTATTTATTGTAAGAAAACTCTACCAAAGATAATTGATCTTTCCAAGATCCTCCAGATTCCAGGAGGCAAGATTCTTCAGCAAGTCTTCAAACGTCTAGATTGACTTCTTTGATTGTCTGTCAGTTGGAACTTCATGAATCCGGTAGATGTGTCTCTTGCACATTGCCGCCAACTCTTTCGTGAATAAAGCAACTTCATAATGAACTGACTTGGTCAGTCAGTCCACAAAATCCAATTGATGATCTTCCCTCCTTAGGAACAAAGTAATCCTAACACAAGGTCCATTTATGTGTTCCTACTTCTACTTCGAAATATCCAGCGTCTGCAGGAATCTTGCTAATTTCCACATGTTGACAGAATACCTAACCTCATTCTTGGAATTTGTCCTTCTTCATTACATAACACCATTTAATGGTACACACATCCTGATACATCTGGTTAGAGTGTGTGGGATACTGCGCTTCTTAGTTCACCAGAAGGTTACAACCTCGTACCATTCTTCAAAAGCTCCATCGTTGGCAATAAAGAAACTCCCAAATGTTCCTGCAACACTTGATCTCTAAGTTTACAAGTGCCTTGTCTTGAAACTGCGTCTTCTTGACTTTGTTCTTCAGACTCGAGCTCACTTGCAGCTTTATTGACACTGAATCAGCATCTAGTTCCATCCTTCTATCTTCAGACAGTATGCTCTCCAGCCCAACTTCCTGATGTCTAGGTGCCGCTTCTTGGTCAAACCATCGATATCAGCTTCAATCGTCTTCGTTTACCCAATATTCCGCTCTTTCTGAGTAGAAATATATTTCAGACTTTTATAGTCCGTATATAATTTTACTCCCTTTCCATAATAATTCCATAGCCTTAAAGCAAGGATACTTACAACAAGTTCCGAATTATGTGTGGGATAGTTCTTCTCATGAGTCCGTAATTGCCTAGATATGTAGACAATTATTTTCCCATGTTGTTGAAGAATACAACCCAGTCTTTTTCCTGAGACATCTCTGTAGATGGTGAAACCACCGGATCCTGCGGGTAGCGCAAGGATTGGTAAGCTTCTTCTACAGCTTCTTAAATGCGTCCAGACAAACTCTTCATTCTTTCGAGTCAGCTTCATCATCGACTCAGCAATCTTGGTGAATTCCTACACAGATTCCAGTAGTATCCCATCAAGTCCAAGAAACCATTGAACTTAGATATACGACTTCTCCACAGCGGCTATCTATCTAGAGTCTATCAAATTTTCTCTCTTGTGACATTATGGCAAAAACCACATTGTCTAAGAAAATTCATGTCTTGATAGCTTACCAAAAACTTCTTCAAAGTTCCTAGAAATTTCTCAGATGCTCTTCATGTTCTTCTTCAGTCCTTGAGTATATCAGATTTTTGTTATCTAAAGAAAAGACAACAAACTGATTCAATTACTCATAAAGACTCTGTTCATGAGATTCATGAACACAACATGAGTATTCATCATTCCAAGAGACATGATCCAAAAATTCAACTACCAGTATTTGGTGTTGAATGTCGTCTTGAGAATGTACTCCTTCATGATCTTATTCTGATGGTAGTCAGTTCTTAAGTTAATCTCCGAAAACCCTTAAGTTCACTCAACTTGGATAGATCATCAGTCGAGAAAAAGTAATTCTTCAGTGCCCTGATAGTCTACTCTCATCCATATTGTTTTATCCTTCTTGGATACAAACAAGACTGATGCTTCTTAGAGTGAAGCTCCGTCTTATATGAAACCCAACACCTTTAGTCCATTGATCTAATCCTTCATTTCCTTGGCTTCCTTCAGGTCGATTCTATAGTATCACTTAGTCATAGGGAAGGAGCTAGGTACTAGGTTAATGGAATATTTCTATGCATAGGGTAATCCAGAAACTATTAGGGAAAACTTCTATCATGAAGATGTAACTAAGATTTTTATTCATATAGAGAATTACAACAAAACTCTCATAATTGATCTAGGGACATCTTGTTACAGCTTCTTAATAATACTACTCAGCAGTCCTAAGTACTATTCTTCATGGTTCTGGTTCTTGCTTGGGCATCTCCATTTTCTTCCTCTTCTATGATCCTTGATTCTGCTTCATCCCTTCCTACGGTCTGTTGGATAGAGTCCTGAGGTTGTGGCATAATAGACGCTCCGATACGATGATAAGATAAGAGGCAGTCCTTAACTTGATGTTCAGCAGATCCACACACCAAACATTGCCTTAATCTCTTGCGACAAATGTTGGCTTGGTGACCAGGTCTCTTACAGTAGGCACAAGCCAAAAGCTTCTTGCAATATGGTTGTCGGACAGGGCCCAAATATCTTCTTTCTCATGGGTATCCCTCCTAGGACGAGGTTCCGCTCCAACTTGGTTTAAAATGGCTAAGGTTGCGTCGTTGATATTCTTCATGACTTCTCTCGAGATATCCATCTGTTCAGCTTGAATCTTCTGATACTCTAGGATTTCTTGAAATAAAGCAACCATCTGAGAGGTGTTCTCTGGTACTGGTGAAGCAACATGAGTGGGTACTTCCTCAAAGAAAAGTAACCCAGTTAGAGGAGAGGTAGGATTTGCCAGTGTGGGGAAAACTTCACTGGATGATTGGTGAGGATGATCAATCAGCTGGTTGGGTGAAAAGCTCTGACTTGACTGAAGAGGCGGGGTTCGATCCGGAGATGATACCACATCGCCAGCAGAGTTGGTTTTGTCAGTGGTCATTCTCTGGAAGGTTTAGGATGCAAGCATAAGCAAGGTAACCTACCAGTCTATATAAAAATATTTATCATATATAAATCGGTCCTATGTTGTGGCAATTTTGATGTTCTAGTGTTCCTAATTGTTTCTAGTTTTCCTAAATTGTTGATTTAGAAGACCTGCATGGGCCACCACTAAAAACATGTCACGACCCGGTCCCCAAATACTTGGGTCGAATCGGATCATGCCCAGCCTGCGCCGTTGATGAGACGGCGACAGTAAGCTGTAATCCATATTGCAGGTCATTTCAACAACAAACTTGAATTTAAAAGTTGCCACAACATTTAATTTACGATAATAAAAACTTGTCTTTCAATACAAAGTTCATAAACTGAAAATAAAGAAACAACTAAACTCTCAACTAATGTAGCATCTATGGAGACGCCACAACATCATCATCAGCTGGAAGTACCGCCGGGTACAAGTCAGGATCATAATAGCTATTGATCATCATCTCCAGATCCTCAGTAATACCTAAAATGTTGTCTCCAGTCAGGAGGGAGCAAAGTACAATTCATGCAAATTTTAACAATTAAAATGACAATTTATAACAGCATTTTTAAACAGTTTGAAAATGAACAATTTTGAAATAGTACAGTACAGTGATATGAATAGGTAAATATGACCGGTTTGGGTACATTTGTATCCTAGCGATACGGTATGGCTTATCCCCGTGTGAGAGAGGGGTAAGCTAACACATTCATTATCCTAAGTTTGGATTTGGTCATATCCAGTACACTATTCCCCCAGTCCCCAACAATACGATCAATGCTCCCGAAGGAGTTCGTGTATAATTGTGGTTTAAACTTGCAATGAAACAATTGTGAAAATAATTGTAAAATCTACATAAAATGTACTTGCCTTAAACTTCCGATTGAACAAGGTTGGTACTTCGGTATTCGAAAGGTCACGCTCTTCCTTGAATTCCTACATTCCGGGAAAACTTTGTCTCAGAGCCAAACTTAGAGTTATCTAGTTACAATCTCTATTTGTCTTTCCTAGTCAATTTTAGTCAACAACATCACAACGTTTACTAGTGAGTTGTACTTTTGGAAATTCCATTTTATTTTGCTTTTTCAGGAAAACTTGTAATTATCTTCTAATTTATTAAAACTTTGTATTTTGTACATAAATTATTATTTATTTAAAAATGAGAAGAAATCATAATTCATCAATTAATTACTAATAATCTACTATTTACGTTACACTACAATACCCAGAAAAGAAAATAGAAATAAGTCCTAAAATTATTACATTTTCACAGTACGCATAGTAATTTGGGCTTATGCCCTTACAAACCAATTTACACGAATTTAAATAAGACAAAATGGTTAGTCTAAAAATTAAATATTAATAATTCTTCAAAATTCCTAATTTTAAATTATAGAAAAAAAACTGTGAGTCTCAGACTCTGGTCCATTCTTCACATTTAGCTACTCTGCCTCAACGTCCGGTCGAACCGGTGCGTTTGCATTTCACTGGGGCCCAGTGACCGTTTAAGGTCGTCGCCCAAAATTTATAAAAATAAATTTAACTCGAAAAATCATTTCGAAAATCATTTAATAAAATTCCCGAAAATTTTGGCAGCATTCCCTCTGTTTTCGGGATAACCCAAAACTGGGAAATGCTCCGGTTTTCCTGCAAAAATATTTCCAACCCCAATATATATATATAACCTTCACAGAAAAACTCCCGAAATCCATTCGGAAAACCCGAAATCTCAACAGGACCAACATTCCAGAGAATATAATCCGAAGACAGAGAAATAAAACCAATATATATATATAAATCTATTTTCAGAATTATTCCCGCGATTTCTCAGAAAACCCGAGAAGGAAACGGAAATCCCGAAAGCATCAGAAAATCCCACAGAAACAATACCACAGAAAATGTTTTCCTAAAAGGAAAACCCACAGAACGTAACTTCCGAAATATTCAGAAAATCCGAAACCGAAAATGGAACGGAACCACACTGAAATTCCGAATTCCCATAGGAATTGGGTTGGACCAATTCATCATAGACTAAAGGAAATCTCGGGATTAGAGGTTACCCAAAACCGACGACGGAATCCGAAGAGTAGCTTCGGACTCGGAACAGAAACGGAAATGGAAGCGGAAAGTCGACAGAGCACACAGGGGCCGTACAAGTCAGCGCCGGGGAGTAGATCGGAACAGCAGAGGGGCGCGCGGGGTTGAACGCCGGCGATCGGACGGCCGGGGTCGGGCGCACGGGGTACAGCGGGAACGGCGCGGGGTCGGCGCGGATGAACACGGGGACGGGCCTCGGGAGGTGCTCGGCCCAGAGGGGTCGACCGGGGCGGATGGGGTGCGCCGGATCGGGTGGGGGCGGCGGAGCTTCAGGAACGGGGTCGCCGGAAATGGTTTGTGAACGCTAGGGCTTGAGGAATTGGGGAAGAAGAAGATTGGGATGGTGGTGTGGAGAATAGTGAGTAGTAGGGACTTTTAGGAAGGAGGGGAGGGGAAGTTACGAAGTCGGAGAGCCACCCTCAAGGCCGGCGGTGGTGGAAAACCCAAGGGTTAGCCGTTGCAATGGGAAGAAGAGGAATAGACCCAAAAAAACCGAAAATGAAATTATTCATTCCATTCTAGAATGATTACAGCAAACATTTGCTCAGGGAAAGGAAAAATAGACTTAAAAATAGGCTTATGGGCCAAAAGTATTGGTTCTCATTCTCTTTCCAGAAGAATGACTTAACTGTTAGTTAAGTATATGGGTTTGGGTATGGGTAGAGTCCAAAATGGGCTTAAGGCTTGGGCTGGATTTTAAGGCTTGAATCAAAGCTTATGTAAAGAAAATCATTTTGATCCAAATATTTAAGTAATAGCTTAAAAGATAAATGATTTCTTTTTAGAAAAATTATAACTAATAATTTAAAGTTCTAAAATATTTAAAAATATTTTACTGTCTCATATCGGGTTCGAACCGGGTTCGGGTCTGGACTGTCAAAAATCCAAGTTTAACTATTTGGAAAATAATTTACTCTTAAATAAATATTATTAACATCTAACATTATTCTAAAGGAAAAATTTATTGCTAACAAAATTTTATTTAGCAAATAAAAAAAATTAGAAGTAAACTAAAAATACGGGTTTCACAACAAGCCAACATACACCTGACTCTATATAGCATGCAATTATTCAATACTCAAATAGGCAAGAATTCACATTGGATATACACTAGGTAATCTATTACTTTAAGCTATATCTACACATATATCACATGCATATATTGGTATTCAACATTAGGTCTATAATCATGGCATTTCAAATGGTTATATAAACTTATAATTACAACACAATATGCTAATATATATAATATACATACATAGCTAAGTTAACTATATTCATAAATACTTATTTAAGAGGCTATGTGTGTGTATGTGAACATGGCAAAGGGGCAAGTGAGGGTTAAATGGGCATACATAGTGTATACATATCAAAGAGTGTCAAAGTGTAAGTGAACAATGTGTCAAGTGTGATAGTATCAACATAGTATAAGGGGGGTACATGAGGTAATATAAGATTTGTGTTAACATAGAACATTACATCTCATTAACTTGTATATTGATATATTACATCTATTATTAATTACATTCATGCTTGCATTCATTCATCATTCATTTATTCTCTTGCACCACTATATGCACCATACATTACATACTATGGAACCTACATATTCATTACAAGCCATACTTATACATGCTTACATTAGATAGGATACTTACAACTCATACATCATTTATTTAAACATTTACTCATGCTTGCATTCTCTATTAATTACATAATGTATATACATTAACAAGGGTTAAAATCAAATAGAACATTATATTACACACAAGGGTGCACAAAATACATATGCCGAATAGTAACTCCTACTAATAATCAATACTGTACCATCTCAGCTTGAATTAAAATCTAGGATTAAAGTATGTTATAGATCTATGTGTTAGCTTTCCGAAACTTCAAACAGATCGCATTTTCGTTTTCGAAAACTCCCGGAATCGCGAAAACACCGAGAACGCGTTTGTCTTTCGTACAGCTGACACCCAAATAATTCTCCAGAAAGTTACCTAAAGAATTAGGCCTATTAATACATGTTTTTGGAAAGCTAACTTCAATACGCTTCTTTTAGAAAAAATGGGGGATTAAACCGAGCTTTGAGCTAGAAGTTATGATATTTCTAAGTTAAGGCTGAAATAAAAAACGTGGATAAAACATGACGGATTTGGGTAGTTTGAGACAAAAGAACACAAGTATATAACATAATATATCAAGAACTCACTCTTTACACTAATATATATATATATATATATATATGAGACACTATAGAACACATCTCCAATACAAAAATATGAGATTAAACATGTAATAATTCATTCATACATAACAACAACATAGTGTGCCCAAATTTAGGATTTTCCCATGGACACAACCACAACACAAAGGACACTCCTATGACCTCCAAATGGATACGAAATGGACACAAATGGAGATACAACCATGGGGTCATTCCTATGGGTTCAAAATAGACCTATATGCATGAGAAAATGAAAAGGAGAAGGGATTTATACCTCCCGGTAGATCGAGTCGAAGAAAAGCTTTCCCGGAGCGACACCGACACGTAGAGATTCCAAAAGGACACGAACGAGCTCCGAATCCTCCCAAACTTGGGTAGCTTCCTCCTTGGCTAGAATGGAGAAGGAAAGAAGAAGATTTGGTGGTAAAATAGAATGATTTGGTGGAGAAATTGCTAGGGATTGTTCTCTAGAAATTTGGGGAAGAACAAGAGAGAGAAAAATAGATGGATAATGACAAATGGGAGGCTCAACCCTATCCTTATTGTGGCTGGCCATAAAGGTGGTTTTGTCCTATTAGGAAAAGGCCAAAAGCCCCTACTAACTTATTCTATGAGTATTAGGAAAGGGCTAATTGGTTGGGGCTAAATTAGTCATTCTAAAGTCTCTAATCACACTAACCTTATCCATAATAATTAGTCTAACCTCTAACTAAAATATTTCTATCATGTGGACTAAAATTAATATCATGTGGGCCATGCCTAACTAGTGTATGGGTCCCACTAGAGTCAAACTACCCCCGGGTCCCCGTTTCAAGTCGGATTGAGTTGAAATTCGACCCGACTCAAATAACCCCAAAACAATATCATAAATAATAAAATATATCAAAATAATTCAAAGAGGTTAAATACAAAAATATCCTTAGGCCAAAAATGATATTAAAATATCATAATCACATGGTTAGGCTCTAGGTCAAACAGTCTCTAGGGTTTCACTAGCAAAACGTCAAAACCACAAGTCATTAATTTAAACAATTTTAAAATGATTTAAAATCACCAAAATCATATCATGAATTAAATATTATTATTAAAATAATTATAAATACAAAATTTCAAAATTACCCTCATTTGGGAAACTGGGTGCTACAACTCTACCCACCTTAGAAAAATTTCGTCCTCGAAATTAAAATGTCCATACTCCCTCTAGGTCAAACCCCCACAATCAAAGTCCCAGATTAAAACAAATCATGTGATCAAAAGGACGACATACAGGGTCATGGCATACGGTGGTAGTAAAAGTCTCATCTAGGTATACTAGTCATGCTAACCGAAACGGTCATAGGGTATCAAAACATACAAGCAATCTAGGGTGCTAAACTAGAGAAGTTACAGAAACAACAAAACATCAAAACTGTAAGGCGGTCTACCATCCTATATGAAAACTGATACTTATTATAAAAATAAAGAAAAGTAACTACCCATTATCTTTAAAGGGTTCAGAAAAAAAAAGAAAATCAAAATCGAAGTTAAGGAATGAAAGCCAATTCCATGGAAAATTTCCAATCACAATACGTATTAAGAATATTTAGTCTTGATACGATCTAAGTTGATCAAATTAGGGAAATCAAGATTTAAGCAATATGGAGGACAGGTTCAACCAAGTCTAAGATCGAGCATACAAGGATAGAGATTCAGATCACATTCAAATTTAATTCAATTAAGTACAACCCAAGATATAAATATGATAAGAAAAGATAATCGAAGTCGATTTGGTCGGATTAAGGAAACTAGGATTCAATGATATTGAAAAAACCCCTTTTAGAGAAAACATGAAAAGATTTCATACGAAGTCAGCAAATCATCCCTCTCTAATACTAGCAGTTTATCATTGCCAAACCATATTCTTTTTTTTCTCACAAGTCCCAATGTGAAAATCAACCTCTATATAACTATCATCGAAATTTTATAACCTTCAGTCATCTAAACCTTTACCACAATCACCATAGACAAAATATTTAACTTCCAAAACATTTTCCACGAAACATACCCCTCTTTTTAGGAGTCAACACTTATTCATTTAATCAAAATTTCAAATTCCTTCACCTCGTTTTAAATTAGATTCGAAACCTCTAAATCCAGTTTATGGAATCCTTGGACTTGTTTAAATCGAGTCTCGTATTCACTAAACTCCAATACCACTATGTCACACAAAATTTATTCTTTTTTTTAAATCAACCTTCATATTTTCTTCAACGTTCACCTTCAAATATTTTTTTTGAATTCTACAATTTTCTTCCAATCATCTAAAATAATTTTTATAACGTAAAATCCTTGTGTTCTCTCTGTCTCTAGTCACCCTCTTACAATATTTAGTTCAATTTCGCATAATCATTTTATTCGATTAAATTCTCCTTTCCATCTCTAAATTTTTACATAGTCTTGTAATAGTTCCCAAGAATCAATAACAAAGATTTTTAAGTTCTCAAAACTAGGTTGACCTTAAACATCCTCATTAGTTTTGAAATACATCCATGAATTATTCATAACCCACTTTCTGTGATTGTTTCTAAATTGATAACATTTATCCCTCGATTTCATTTTAAACCTTTACCACATCTCCATTTCAAAATTTTTATATTTGACATCCAACACTCTGATTCCTACAAAATTATCATATGATAACCAATTACATCATTTTTGAACTAGATGATTTACGTCACTTCCTCAATATTTCTCAGATAAAAAATGATATAAAGATTCAAGAGTTTTCAAGGTATAGCTGACAGAATTATATATGAGACAGGAAATTGATATAATCAGGACAGATATATAAGACAAGGAATGATGGTAGTAAAAATATTGGCAGGAAAAGAATGATAATAGAATCTGTTCTGCTTATCTATTTAAAAGAGGGACCCATTTTTTTTTGAAACAAGAATTATAATACCAAATCCAAAAAGGCCTAGCAAAATCATTGGTTTATTGTATTAAAAAGAAATAAATTTTTGTAAGAAGTTACACAAGGTTTAAAAATAGCTAAAGCTACATCCTAAGTAAACAATGAGAAACAAAACAAAACAAAACAATAATTCCTTCTTCTTCTTTTTTGAATGACTGAAACAAAAGTCACAAACATGTTCGAAAATATTTAAGATACAATCTGATAATCATATGCGTCTATCCAAAATTATGGTACTCTAAATCCTCGTCATACTAGTGAGCAAGGCTACGATAATCACAGAGTCCTTGACTTATGCACATACCTCTAGAATCATGGTATTTAACATTTTTGCGATGCCGCTAGCTTGGCTGCAAAAACCTTAAATTCCCACACCCGAGAAATATATCCAGACTATATGTCCTCACCATGCTGGCTAATGTGACTATAGAAGACAAGATTTCCATAACTTAGATGACCTAGCCCATATAATTTCATCTTGCCAAAAATTAAATTAAATCAACAATAAATACCCAAAAATCAAATCAAATTTATCAACGAACATCAAACTCAAAAATGAACAAAAATCCATCAAAATACAAACTCGGATGCAATAACTATCATCAAATTTAAATTCGACAATCATCCATCAAAATCAATAATTACAAACTCAAATTCAATAATCTATGAAAATCAAATTCAATAGCAGAAAGTAAGATAAATCAAATCAAGGAAAAAAAAAGAGTTTTTAAATCGGAGTTAAACAAGATTCTCAAGGGTCGTCCCAGGAATCTCTCAAGGGATCCTAATTGTGATTGAGTAACTTCAAAAATATATCCTAATCCTACTGCAGGCTATAGTGGTACTCTAGTTTGAATACCACTACACAAACTCGACCTACATGGGCCACCACTAAAAATGTGTCACGACCCGCACCCTAGAGTTAGGGCACGAGAACGTAACAACGCCCAGCCTACGCTGCAGTGTCGGCGGTAGAACGCTGTCCTAGGTCTCAATGCATTTAACAGTATAAGACTAAACAGTTTATACTCCCCGAATGGGGGTGACATAGCAGAATGTAAACTCAATCACATCTAAGGTAGAGCATAAAGGAAGATAGATAAAACATGAAATCGAAAAGAGATACAACAGATAGAAGTCTAAGTATCTAAGATACAAACTCAGAATACATCTCAAAACCCAAATACAGTAATCCATAAATACAACTCAAGATGACTGAAAATAAACTATAAGCAAAAGCCCTAGCTATCTATGCAACCTCTACTGTCTCCTCTAGGCTAGCAGGCAACCTCCAGGCTATCTGTAAAATTTATCAACAGGTCCAGTCAGGACTGGAGCGAGTACAGTACATCTCAACAGATCATAGCAGGTTAGAATATAATCATGCAGTAAATTAAGATACAGGTACTGAAAGAAATGCAGTATAAAATAGAGAAAGAACTGTAATAGAAATATCTACTATACATAGAGAACTAGCAGTGACTAGTGAGTCAGAGTACAACATGAACATGTAAATGGCCTGGGATGATTCAATGAAGACACTACGGAATGATTCAATGAATACTACTGGTGTATTATTCACATGTCCACTTCTACTCCCCCGTACCCCCAATCAATACACAAGGATCCAGCCAGGTTATGTTATATGATTCCATACACAGCCCCCGAAGGGTGATACATAGATGTCCCATAAATGGGGAGTCTGGGGGTTACCCAACTGTGTAAGATTCAAGAGACTCTGTGATCATGAGGGTACATATCACAAGTAATCAAGTGAACCAAGAAGCATAGTGATACGCCATGTAAGTGAAACGCACAGAACACGTAGTACCCGATGCTCCATAAGGATAACATCTCAAGAAAGGATCCATATAGTACCAATCCGTGTGACCGTCGTGACAGTACAAGTAAAGTAATCTACTGCAGAAAATAATTCTAAGCAAGATATGAAATGATCAGAGAATGTACTCGCCTCGATAACCTGAACAGCTGATAAGTATAGGAGGTCCAACTGAAGCCACAGAGTCCTATTTAAAGCAACACAGGTTACAAGGTGTCTGGCTCCTAATTAGAACAGCACAAGTCACAACATGTCCAGAAGGGTAATATAAAGTACTACAATGCATTCTAGATGAATCTAGGTCAAACTAGGCCAAAGTCAACCCTTAGTCAACTCTGGTCAACTGCACTAGTCAAATTAGGTCAAACTAGGTCATGTCCTAACCCAGCAAGTCTTACTAGGCCTAACCAAGACTATCCTAGCAAGCACATCAATACAAGGCTATACAAGCCAACATACACCTGACTCTATATAGCATGCAATTATTCAATACTCAAATAGGCAAGAATTCACATTGGATATACACTAGGTAATCTATTACTTTAAGCTATATATGTCTACACATATATACATGCATATATGGTATTCAATATTAGGTCTATAATCATGGCATTTCAAATGGTTATATAAACTTATATATTACAACACAATATGCTAACATATATATAATATACATACATAGCTAAGTTAACTATATTCATAAACTTATTAAGAGGCTATGTGGTGTATGTGAACATGGCAAAGGGGAAAGTGAGGGTTAAATGGGCATACATATCAAAGAGTGTCAAAGTGTAAGTGAACAATGTGTCAAGTGTGATAGTGTCAACAGTGTAAGGGGGGTAAATGAGGTAATATAGGATTTGTGTTAACATAGAACATTACATCTCATTAACTTGTATATTGCATACATTACATCTATTATTACATTACATTCATGCTTGCATTTATTCATCATTCATTTATTCTCTTGCACCACTATATGCACCATACATTACATACTATGGAACCTACATATTCATTACAAGCCATACTTATACATGCTTACATTAGATAGGATACTTACAACTCATACATCATTTATTTAAACATTTACTCATGCTTGCATTCTCTATTTAATTACATAATGTATATACATTAACATGGGTTAAAATCAAATAGAACATTATATTACACACAAGGGTGCACAAAATGCATATACCGAATAGTAACTCCTACTAATAATCAACACTGTACCATTTAAGCTTGAATTAAAATCTAGGATTAAAGTATAGATCTATGTGTTAGCTTTCCGAAACTTCAAACAGATCGCGTTTTCGTTTTCGGAAACTCCCGGAATCGCGAAAACACCGAGAACGCGTTTGTCTTTCGTACAGCTGACACTCAAATAATTCTCCAGAAAGTTACAGAAAGAATTAGGCCTATTAATACATGTTTTTGGAAAGCTAACTTCAATACGCTTCTTTTAAAAAAATGGAAGATTAAACCGAGCTTTGAGCTAGAAGTTATGACATTTCTAAGTTAAGGCTGAAATTAAAAACGTGGATAAAAATCATGACGGATTTGGGTAGTTTGAGACAAAAGAACACAAGTATATAACATATATATCAAGAACTCACTCTCTACACTAATATATATATGAGACACTATAGAACACATCTCCAATACAAAAATATGAGATTAAACATGTAATAATTCATTCATACATAACAACACACATAGTGTTCCCAAATTTAGAATTTTCCCACATGGACACAACCACAACACAAAGGATACTCCTATGACCTCCAAATGGACACGAAATGGACACAAATGGAGATACAACCATGGGATCATTCCTATGGGTTCAAAATAGACCTATATGCATGAGGAAATGAAAAGGAGAAAGGATTTATACCTTCCGGTAGATCGAGTCGAAGAAAAGCCTTCCCAGCGACACCGACACGTAGAGATTCCAAAAGGACACGAACGAGCTCCGAATCCTCCCAAACTTGGGTAGCTTCCTCCTTGGCTAGAATGGAGAAGGAAAGAAAAAAATTTGGTGGTAAAATGGAATGATTTGGTGGAGAAATTGCTAGGGATTGCTCTAGAAATTTGGAGAAGAACAAGAGAGAAAAATAGATGGATAATGACAAATAGGAGGCTCAACCCTATCCTTATTGTGGCTGGCCATAAAGGTGGTTTTGTCCTATTAGGAAAAGTCCAAAAGCCCCTACTAACTTATTCTATAAGTATTAGGAAAGGGCTAATTGGTTGGGGCTAAATTAGTCATTCTAAAATCTCTAATCACACTAACCTTATCCATAATTAGTCTAACCTCTAACTAAAATATTTCTATCATGTGGACTAAAAATATCATGTGGGCCATGCCTAACTAGTGTGTGGGTCCCACTAGAGTCAAACTACCCCCGGGTCCCCGTTTCAAGTCGGATTGAGTTGAAATTCGAACCCGACTCAAATAACCCCAAAACAATATCATAAATAATAAAATAATATCAAAATAATTCAAAGAGGTTAAATGCAAAAATATCCTTAGGCCAAAAATGATATTAAAATATCATAATTACATGGTTAGGCTCTAGGTCAAACAGTCTCTAGGGTTTCACTAGCAAAACGTCAAAACCACAAGTCATTAATTTAAATAATTTTTAAAATGATTTAAAATCACCAAAAATCATATCATGAATTAAATATTATTATTAAAATAATTATAAATACAAAATTTCAAAATTACCCTCATTTGGGAAATTGGGTGCTACAGCTTTTGACAGCAATATCGTCGACGTAGCATTCGACAGTCTTGCGCAGATGATCTCGAAAGATGGTACTCATGGCTCGTTGGTAAGTTGTACCAGTGTTCTTGAGACCAAATGGCATTACAGTATAGCAGTAGACTCCGCGAGGAGTACGGAAAGAAGCATGTTTTTCATCTTCAGGATGCATCCGAATCTGATTATATCCGGAGAATCCATCCATGAAAGATATTATTTCGAACCCACAGGTGTTGTCAATCATGACGTCCGTGATTGGGAGAGGAAATTCATCTTTGGACATGCTTCATTAAGATCCCAAAAGTTGATGCAGACTCGAACCTTATCGGTTTTCTTTAGAACTGGGACGACATTGGCTACCCAATCAGGATGCTGCTCTTCTCGAATAAAGCCACAAGCGATGAGCTTCTTGACTTCGTCGTCGATTGCGTCCATCATTTCTGGCTTAAAGCACCGTTGTTGCTGTTTGACTGGATTTGCATTTGGCAGGATGTTCAATTTGTGAGTAACAACTTTGGGATCTTGACCTGGCATGTCTTCATAACTCCAGGCAAAGACGTCAATTTTTTCTTGAATAAGAAGAATTAATTCTTGCTTATCTGTCTTTGGAAGGTTCTTGCTGATGAATATTGGACGAGGTGGTCTGCTCTCTCCTACATCAATTTGAACTAATTGATCTTCAGTAGGAGGTTCTCTTTGTTCGAATCGGAGTTCCCATTGGGTATCCATTCGTTGAGCCCAAGGATCAGTTTCGGGATTTTCTTCAATATCCTCGTCGTAGCCTTCTGGAAGTTCGACGGAGACCATGTTAGAAGATACAGTCAATCGATGAACCTGACCGATGCTGGTGTCAGAATCCCATGATCTGGAATCAGAAGAGTTAGAGCGCTCCTCGCTATCAGATTCAGAGGCTGCTGGGGATAATAACGGAGGTGAAGAATATCTGAGACCTCTTTTAGGTCCTAAAAATCAAGTTGTACCCATCAAAGAAGTCATGAAAATCAAATTATGCATCCTTTAAGTGAACTGCGCAGGAGTCAGATTGTGCACCATCTCGATTGCGCAGGCTGAATTGCGTACTCATCCAAGTGCGCAAGCTGACGTGGCCTCGTCATCATTACCTGACAGAAAATCAGATCTTCTGACAACTGACAGCACGGAGAACGAGGAAATTGTTCGTTTATCGTACAACACGCGCTCGAGGACAGCTGCACATGGAGCGCAATCGGCCAGTCTCTTTACAGCGCGGTCCATCCCAGCGCAATCTGAATCCAGCACAATTCATGTGGCACACTCCATCAAAAAAACTGACAATGTACACGTGGCCTTCATGCCATCAATTACTCACCATGTGGCAACCGTCTGTACACGATCAAGCACATTTCAATCAAACAATGCCACGCGTCACATACAGATGGTCCACGATTGAGTAACTGCCTACGCAGTTCATTGCTTACGCAATCCAAAGTCTGCGCAATCCATCCTGCGCAAGTCAAAATAACTAGAAGTTAGTTATTTCCAGAACTCTATAAATAGAGTTTCAAGCCTTCATTATCATATACATATACACATAGAGATCAGAATCATCACTAGAGATCAGGAGTTCTTGCCAAAGTGCTGCTGCAATCTTCAGAGGCTATCGTCTTCGAAGTTCACATCGTCCAAGGGATAAAGCGATCGTCATTCATATCGGATTTCTATAGTTGTACTCCTAGAATTCTTGTAATCTTCTTATAAAGTTTGTGAAATAAAGATCAACTTTTATTTTTGCAAACAAAAGTGACTCTGCTGGGGACGACTTTCTCTTCCGACGACGAAGTGACAACTCAATTTGACATTGCGTCTATCAAAAAGATGCAGAAGACGCTGGTTGTAAAGGTCAAACAGACGGCCTACGAGGCGATGATCAACTCCAGGACCACCCCTCGCACTGCAACCACTTCTGCCATAAGCAAAGTTTACCCAGTGTGGGTCCTCAAGACTGTTGCGTAGTCCACAGCCTCTGCTGCTCAATCTGCTGCGCAGTCTACTGCCTCTGTTCCCAAGACTGCTGTCTCTGCTGCACAGTCTGCTACTACTGCCCAAGTGTAGTATGCTGCTCCCCTGGCCAGTACACAACCTACTTCCTATGCTGCTCTGTCAAAGTACAAGACTCCTATTCCTCTGGCACAGTTGGCTGCAACACTGCCTGCACAATCCACCACTCCAGCAACCAGAGTGCAACTCAAACACTCTGGCAACAAGACTCCTGCTGTGCAAGTTGCTGAGACTGTGGTCAAAAGACCTTCTGCCAGAGTTACTCATGCGCAACTGGCCAGTGCACCAACAACCACTCCAACCTCTGCGCAAACTGTGCCAGCGCAGTGTAAGAGAGACAACCCTTTGGCTAATCTTTCTTCTTCTCACAGCAAGGAGATAAACTCTGCCCCTCTTTCCAAGCATCCTGTTGCTCCAGCACAATCCACTGGGGGTAGTCTTTTGACTATTCCTCCCCTCCTCAGAATAAAGAAAAAGGCCCGTTGGTCTTTTCTCAAACTTTCTCGTCCCACGACTTGGAAGACAACAGAGGAAACGCTCTTTAGCTAACCCTTCTTCACAAAACAAAGGAAAAGGTCCTTTGGTCTTTTCTCAGTCTTCCTCAGTTTTTACCGTAGAAGATCAATCTGAATGTGCTCCGGCACCAATCAGTATAAGAACTCTCTCCAACAAGGGTTCTTCTTCCCTCCTTGCCAAAGGGAGGGTACTGATCAAAGAGGTATTCTGCCTACTCCGGTAGCAGAATTCCAAGATCTTCCAACTCTCAAGATATTCCGTTCAAAATAGAAAAAAATGTTGGTGTCTCAGACAGAAACCCCTGGGGGTGAGTTTGCTGATCTAAGAACTTATCTCAATCGACCAACTTTGGTGAAACGCAAACAACCAATGTCGAAGACCAACCAGCATCAGAAGCAAACTTCCGGGATCAAAAATCCGGACACCTATGCCAATGAAATGAGTACTTCCCTGTACACTCAAGGGACAAAACATTTGAAGAACCAGAACCATATTTCGAATGTTGTCAAAGAACACATCCCTCGAACTTTTTCTCGTCCTGTCATTGTTCCCGATCTCCGAGAACACCTCAAGAAAAAACGGAACAACATCTCAACACCTCCAGTGCAACCACTTGGACACTATTGTAATCACAAAGTTGTCATCAAGTGTTGTTGTCAGACAATAAGACGATCTGTCTTCGATCGTCTGAACTTTACAAACTCTGAACCTATGTCAGAAGATGAAGACGAAGTTTTGTACGCTTCCGTCAACATGACTTCCCTAGACACTGGGGGTAGGAAGTGCTCCAAGCACGGCAAGCCTCACAATCCAAGCCAGCGGTATTTGGATCTACTCCAAAAATCTTCTGAAGGAGTATTCCAACATACCTGATCCCGAAGCCGAGATACAATTGGTCAAAGGAATCTTCAAGATCCTTCCGATCATCTTCCTCTTTCCCACTCAGAAGATGATTCTTTCTCCGACTACGATGCATACAACAAAAGTTCGAAACAGACAATGTCCTCCACTGTACCTAGAGAAGTGACAGCTTATATTGTCACTGAAGACCCAGATGCTTCCAGTTCAGCTAGCCAAGAACAACGAATAGCTGCACTAGAAGACAAGCTGAAAACTATGGCCGAAATGGTTGTAAGTATGTATTATATTATTGTGGCCCAGCATACAGTACTACCGACCGTACCTGCTGTAAATCCTGAAATCATAGCATCGTCGGTGCCTGTCAATACAGGACTGGGGGTAGCATCTCCTCAACTACCTCCTGTACAGATTCAACCTACGCCCAGTCAGTCAGGTGCTGGGGGTAGTGCTTACCACGCTTTCTCTCTTCCTAACACTGTGACTCAGCCAGCTCCTTCAACATCAGTGGAGGATGCCAATGAAGCTGTCAAACTCCTGTATACTCAGTTCGAGGCCTTCAAAGAGAAAGACAACTTGCAGAGGTTGGGGATCAAGTAACCTTACCCAGTTGAATGGAAGGAAGTCCTATTTTCTCCAAAGTACAAAATCCCAACAATCTCGCTGTTTGATGGCAGCACTTCTCCCAGTCAGTTCATTAACCACTTTGAGGTAATGACTTTCCAACTTCAGCCAAATGACGCTCTTCTTACCAGAGTATTCGTCGGCTGTTTAGCCGGTGTCGCATACGATTGGTATAGAAGCTTGCCCGATGGTTGTATCACCTCTTTCTCAGGTCTAAAACAGATCTTCTTGGAACGATTCTATAAGGGGATCAACGACATGACCATGTCAGCCCTCAATAAAATTAAACAAAGACATAATGAAACCGCTGAGAGTTTCATTGAAAGGTTCTGCCGAGAAGCCTTAAAAATGCCTCCTGGAACTCCGATCGCTGTCACCATAGACACCTGTAAGGCAAATCTTTTGCCTATCATCAGCATGTGGACGGGGTTAACTTAGTTCCAAGATTGGCCATCCTTCATTGTCAACGCTAAAGTAGCTGAAGTTAGCGCCGACAAATTCAAGCAGCTAGGGGTACAAATGTCTAACCCCGACCGGGATGAACACCAGACATCGGGTGGCGGTAATCGCCAGAACAACTGCAAGGGAAAAGAAACTTTGAATATCAACTTGAAGAACAAAGAATCTCTGGCAGTCAACGTAGCTCCACCTACGTCTGCTTCTACTCCTTCAGCACC